>NAGG01000386.1:0-22380 GCA_003031705.1 Calonectria naviculata
CCTCCCACCCCAATCCTACTACCTCTATTCAACCTCCAGCCCTCATTAGCTGTCCGACTTTATCCGCCCTCCACACGACCACTAGTTGACCTCTCGACGACGACGACAGAACATCCGTTCGTCCATTTAGTTTGAGGAGCTACGAGCATTTTCCCACCCCGAACCACGTCATCTCTCATCTTCTCCGCCCTCGTCGTCTCCGTCGTTTCCGTCGCTCGACCCAGACCCCATCATCGCGAAGAGGAATCCATTAAACGCCCTTCTTTTTTGCGTTTTCCCCAACAAAAACACCAAAAAAAGAAGACAACACCCACGTAATATATAAAAACATCCAAAAACCACCGTCACAATGGTCGCCGACGCCCTCGTCTACCACCCCTCCGTCGCTCACTACCTGCGCTTCATCGCCACCACGCTCGGCCGCGACAAGCTCCTGCGCGTCGTCCAGTACTTTGCCCGCTTCTACGCCTGGTACCTGCTGCGCACCAACGGCACCCCCGAGTCCATCGCGCCCTGGAACGCCACCAAGAAGCAGTTCGGCCTCACCCGCAAGCTGCTGCGCGTCGGCAAGAACATTGAGCACTTCAAGGCCGCCGCCGTCGCCTCCGACGCCAAGTCTGCCTCCGCCTCCGACCCCGTCATCCGCTACACCTCCGTCGGCCGCCAGCTGGGCTACGCCGGCTACCTGACCTTCGACGCCCTCACCATCCTCGACGCCGCCGGCATCAAGAAGTCGCCCAAGGCCAAGCGCTTCCAACAGGAGGCCTACCGCAGCTGGGCCATCGGCATCATCTTCAGCATCGTCGGCCAGCTCTACACCCTGCACACCCTGAGGCAGCGCGAGGCCAAGGTCGACAAGAAGGAGGGTGAGGGTGTTGTCGAGGCCAAGCGCATCGCTCTGTAAGTTCTCTCTCTCTCTCTCTCTCCCCGTGTTTCCCCCTCCATCTCCAGCCAGTCACGCGACATCAACATCCCCTTCGCCCGATGGCGAACCCGAAACCGCCGCCACGCCAACCAAAGTATAAACGTCACAGTGTGCTAACATGCCCTCGCAGCGAACGCTCCGCCAGCAAGCTCCAGCTCCTGCTGGACATTTGCGACGTCACCGTCCCCGTCTCAGCCCTCGGCTGGGTCGCTCTCGACGATGGCGTCGTCGGTCTCCTCGGAACTCTCAGCAGTTTGATTGGAATCTGGAGCCAGTGGAAGAAGACGGCGGCTTAAGCTATATCTACCATACCCCAACCATCTTTTATACCCCCCCACCACCTTTAGCCAAACTACCCGGACCAAAAGTCAATCCTCTCTCTCTCTCAACCCAAAACATACTATTATTAGTTGCGGTTGTTCACCTAACACCTCACACACTTCCTACGCATGCTTTCATAATTCCACCATATCACAAATTCGTAAAGTCCTTTTTTTGATTGTATACTACTGGCAGGACGGGAGTAAACTGTTCGGAGGCCGGTTGCTAGTAATCAGTTTTATCATGTATGTCCTGGTGCCACTGTCTTGTCAAAGCAATAGATTCCATTTCGTTGATAAATCGACCCTGATGAATACTTGGCACGCAAATGTGATTTTGGGCTCGTCTCGCCTCTCTTGAGTCAACTTGTCGTCACGCGCAATTTGCCCAGATGTGAAGACGACAATTTTTTCAAAGCGAGAAAATAATATATAGCCATTTCCCTTTCCACGATAAGACGTAAACAAAATAGACCGAAAAAAAAAAACCGATAAAGTACGTGAAAACGCAAAAGTAGCCATCGCAGCCGTCCGAGGTAATCATACACTTATGATCATATTATCCAAACCCTCAATTGTCGCATTTGCAGCGCCGCCTTTCAAGTACCCGTCTCCTTCGTGTTCTTCGTCAAGCGCTGCTTCATAACTGTCCTGTTCCTTCTCATTCATGGTTCAAATGGGCCGTGTAGGAGAGGTACTCCTCTGGTCGTGACAAACTATCCAACCCTCCCCCTGTTTGAGCCGCGCACTCAATCACACATAATCATGAATTGTTGTTGATCGGGAAAAAAAAACCGTGGATGCGGCGGAGGCTGGCGCATCCAAGCAGGGTATTCATCTAGTACCTCTGGTCAAGGACAGTTCCCGCCAAACGAGCGGTTGAACGGTGATAGGAAATCGGGGTTTACCAGTAACGCCCACCACGCTCATAATCACGCGCATATCCTTCCCGAGGGTAGGGACCATCTCGGGGAGGGAAGTCTCGAGGAGGCCGGTCGTAGGGGGGTCGGCCGTTAGCATAAGGGTCGGGAGGAGGGGGGTAGTCCCGGCGGTAAGGGTCTTCGTAGCGTCCGCGAGGGGGAGGATACTCCTCCATGGGACGGCGGGGAGGGGATCGGTAGCGAGCTCGGTCATCGTAGTACTCGCGTCGCGGGCTTCGGTCACGGTAGCCATAGCCTCCTCCTCCTCCTCCTCCTCCATCACGTCGGGGACTGTAGCCGCGGGGAGGGCCGCGGCGGTCGTAGTCGTCGACGGGAGGTGGGTACGGGCGGCGGCTGGGGGAACGCGAACGGCCTCGGTCCCGTGGCGGGAAGTCGGGCTGGGTCTGCACGGCAAGGTCAGCAAGCTGCAGAGGGGGGGGAGAAATTTCACTTCTAGTCATACGTCAGCAACACACTGGACCCGCTGTCCCTTGAACTCGCGGCCATCGAGCTTCTCCACAGCGGTCCTCAAGTCGGCAGCTGTTTCAAACTCGACGAATCTGTAGATTCATGTTAGTTTCAGGCGGCCTTGGCGAGACAGGTCACACGGCTTACCCTCGGCCATTTGAGTCGCGGCCAGTCTCAGAGTAGACCACGTCGAGGCTGGATTGACGAGCAAAGTCTTTGAGGTCCTATTTCCAGATTCCAAGTAAGTCGATGTCCAGGTGCAGGGAGATTGTCGCAAGTCCATGTAATCCACACAAGAGAGGGAGAAGGAGCCATCGGTCAAGGCAAGAACCAGGAAGCAGGACCGGCAGGGCAGGAAGAAGCGGTCCAGAGTCGCCGTTCCCAAAACCAAGTCCTGGCACAGTCCCGATGGGTCGAAGCCATAGAAACCGGAGCTCCGCGCGGGGCACAAATGGGGGGAAATCCATGGAATCCAGCGACAACGAACAGGGAAATGAGACAGACCTGCCAACTGGTATCGTTCGGAAGTCCCGTAATCTGCATCCTGTGAGGGGTTCGACGAGGCCTTGGCGCAGCGCGCTCATGGTTGCCGAAGCCGCCCTCACGGTGCCGGGAACCGCGGGCAAACTGGACGGTAAGTCGTTCTCCCATAAAATCAGATCCATCTTGGCGGGCGAAGTTAGCCAGGGGGCGCAACGGGCAGCGAGGACTGGAGTGGTGACGTACGGAAGGCTGTAGGGCGCAAAAGCTAGTTAGCATGCGAAGCGAGAAAAAAAAAAAAAGAGGCGAAAAAAATAAAATTCGAGAGAAAGACAAAGCGACTCACCCGGGACAACATCGCGGGCATCCATAGGGTCCTTGTATTCGATGAAGCCGAAGCCGTTCATCAGCTTGACCTCGGTGATTTCTCCGGTGCCATGGGTCGCAAAGTGAGCCTCAACATCGGCCTTGGTAGCTGTCGGCAGGGTGTCAGTGGCATAGCTAGCAGCATCGGGGCTGTGAGTATGGACCATTTCGAGGGAGGTTCCCCAAGTAGAGACGGGTGGCCGAGACCTCGGTCATTGTGGCGCCGGGTCGGGAGGAGGGACTGGGTCGAGAGAAGGGAGAGAGGAATTGGATCCAAACCAAGCTGGGGACGAGAACGAGAGCAGGGACGAGGGCTTCCGGGCCTGAAGTTCGCGCAACCAGGGACGAATCCGGGACTCCGGGGCCAGGCGCAGGATGGAAACCAGGTCGGGGAAGAAATCTGGAGAGCGCCTTTTGCGGGAGGCTGATGGGCGGGGATGGAGGTTGCAATGGGGCGGAGGAGGTGGTGGTGGTGATGAGGTGAGGAGAAGTCGGTTGCGGCGCGTGCGTGGGCGGGCGAAACTGGCTTGCGACCGAAAGGCTGGTAGCAGCAGAATTGGGAAACGGCAGGCGGGGAGCAGTGGCAAAATCCCTCTTTGGGAAATGGCGCCGGGGCAGGACAGTGGAAGCTGGGGCCACTAAAACTGCCGCTAAGAGGTGCCACAGGCACACACACGAGACCTCATGCGAGCGCCCGGCGACGCTGACAGCCGAGGACCAGCACTTCTGCATTAATCCGCATGCATGATACAGAACATGACATAATTTCACCCCGGATTTTTTTGGATTTTTTTTTTCTTCTTCGGCCTGGGGAACCGCACAATCTGTAACCGCTGTTAGTACTGCATACGCTCTTGCTCATGTGGGCCGTGATTCCCTTTTTCATTTCTTTCTTATCTGCCCCTTCTCATCATTAGCTGCTCCTCTTTCTTCACCGAATGAGCACCGCCCTCAAGGGCCATCATCAAAAGTTCATGTCATTATAATCAGGTATCTAACCCCGCCTCGTCACACGACCCCATACTAGTAAAATAGGCGCACACATCCTTTTCATCGTATCATCCGCAAAAAAGACAACCCAAAATACCCACTCCTCTCCCTCTTCGGTCCTTCAAAGGGCTTTGGCCCCCCTCAGACCCCACTAGCTCATCCCGTCCCATCTCCCAAGCGACATCCCTCCCCTGTCGACGCCCAAACGCCTTGCATGCTGTGATACTGTGCAGTAATTGTTTTCGCGTGCCATGTGACTATCATCATAGATAGGACCCTCCCGTCATCTCCCCTGCTTGTACAACAACCATTACTACGACTCCTCGAACAGCACCGAGATGATTTCATCCATGATTGTAAACACGAGGTGTGCGCTGTCAGCTGTTAGCAACATGTCTCTCCACTCAGATCTTGGCCAAATGAACTTACTTGAGCCTTGAATTGTTCAATGTCGCAAACACACGTCGACTCGCCGCCTGCGCATTGACTCGTCCAACAACGCTTCCCGCCAAATCTGGCACCAGCGTCGCCAGCATCAGACTAGCCTCGGTCCGCGTCTTCTTCTTCTCCGCGTCAGTTCTCGGCTTGCGATCTCGCTGGAGCTGTCCACCCGGCCACATGCTGTCTTGAACCATGCCAATGTATTTTAAAAGAGAATCCTCCTGTACGAGCATCTTGACGTTGTCCCGCACCTTTCGCTCGATGGTTCCTCCCAGAAGTTGCTGGAGAACTACAACCACAGCACGTCCCCGTAGCCAGTTGTTGCCCTTGTTCAGCTCGAACACTTCCAGAAAGATGTCGCAGATGGGTTTGATGAACGGCTCGAGTTCTTTATTCTCAAAGGCGTTCAGTTCCGCCTCGGCCTCGGCCGCCGGGAATGACTCTTCGTTACCGTTGAGTGGCACCGTGCTCAGTTGGCTCGTCGCTGCCGCAATTAGATTTTGTCCAGCAACTGAGATCTGGTCCAAAACAGGAATGTTGCCCAGGATATCTTCAACTCCATCCGTGACCGAATCATATAATCGCGTCATCATGTCTTTCTTATCCTGGTGATCCATAAGGTCTTGGCCCTCTGCAATGACGCTTTGGGAGAGGAATGCTCGTAAATCTCTGCTGCGGCATACTTCAGGCAGGAGCAGAAGCTCTCGCATATATTTTTCCAAGGCTTCCCGTCGCTTGCGTAGAAATTCGCTTTGAAACTTCATCACCATGCGACGCCTAGGAAAGTCGAGGTTGCGCACAGAGGGATAACGTGAGCGTAGTTTTTGGTGGAGCTCATGAAACTCGCTGTATCGCCTCGAAATCAGCCAGGAGGCGGCTGGCATTTGTTCTCCAGCATTTCTCTGCACTTCGATGACATATAGAGCAAATTCCCTACCATCGTCCTCCCGTCCGACTTGAATCGACTTAATCCTAATAGTAGAACGTCCATAAAGGCTGTTGTCGCTCTCCTGGACAACGTACTGTTGTCGTTGAAGCTCCTTCCGCCGAATTTCTCTGTGGAGGCTGGCCTTGGATTTTCTCAAAATTCGCAGCTCAGCCGTGTTATTAGTCAATTCTGCCTTCTTTGTGAGCGAGTCGACAACCGCCTCCTGCGCTACAAGGCGATCGATATCGTTTGTAAGGGCAGTGATGGCTTCTGCCAAACCAAGGTCTCCTGGAGCAGCTTCGTGCACCTCGTCCTCTTCATCTGGGGGTGCTCCATCATCTACATCCTCTCCAGCATACTTGTCCTCGTCCGCGAATAGATCATCATCGACAAATACGCCAATTCTGGACGCCGGGCTCACCAAACCCAGTGACGAGAGGCTTGGCTTTTCGGTCTCCTTCTGAGGTGCGAGAGCCCTTACGCCACTGTCAATCGAACCACGATGAGACTCATTGTCGTTCCCACCGAAAAGGCTCGAGGAGTTGTCGTCGGGAGCAGAAGGCCCGCCAAACAAAGAAGCACGAAGATCCTCGGCAGTCACAGGCCGATCATCTTCCATGATATTATTAAGAGCCTTCTCCACGGCCTGAACAACTTGTGTATCTGGCGGTTGCTCCCCTGCCGGCTCCTGGTCAAGGCTCTGGACGGAATCAACCAGGCCATCATGTTCTATATCATCATCGTCAAACAGAGGGTTGGACGAGTCATCATCGAGCGACCTTCGAGGTCGGGATAAAGGATCAGCCCCATTGCCATTAACATTCGCGGTTCTCAAATCAGATGCAGAACCTGCTCGTCTTGTCAGTGGGCTAGACCGCTGATTTGCTAGTCGCGAGACCGTCTTGGGTTTCGCTTGAAAGGATTGTGTCGTTTGCACGGTTGGTCGGTGTTCTTGTGGTGGCGGCGCCGCCATTCGAACTGCGTTGGCGTTGGATGCCTCTTGGGCAGCCAAGCACTTGTAGTATAAATCTGACTTCTTGAAACCATGGAAGTGCTGTGACTGCATCTCCTCCAACACGGCACTCTGCGCCTTCAGAATTGCCCGTCGCGCTCTGTAGTATTGCGCTGGTGTGGCCGCCTTGCCAGCCTTGAGAAACTCCTTGACCGGTATTCTCGAGGAATCCGAAATCTTGAGTTCGGTCTGAGCAAGATAGGCTTGTTCGATTTGTAAAAGATCAAGTCGGTCAGAGTCAGTCCACATGGGAAGTGTTGATGGCAGCTCGTCGTCCTGGCCATCGTCTTCGAGTGGGTTTCGAAAACCGTCTACAACCAGCCAAAACTGAACCATGGGCATGAGACGTTGTCTGTCCATGTATTCCATGAAATAGGAGAGTCCTGAAGAATCACGCAAGAGCTCGACAAGTGATGCAGTTTCCAGCTTCGATTGGGAAGAGGACATTGAGGAGGGGGCTGCTGGCATGGGCGTACGACGGTCACCGCCAGCCGCAAGGTGGTTGACTTTCTGATCAAGCATGCGTTTGCCCATCTCCAACCGACGTAGGTAAACCGGATCTTGTATATCTCGCAAGGAATCACGCTTGAGTTGACTGGAAACTTCGCTACGGAAACGTCTCGCATCCGACAGGTTATTGACCTTGCGGATGGCACGTATGAACCTTTCAAACTTGCGCTCGTTGTCCCCGGGGGTTATTCGAGGCATCGAGGCTAGCTTTCCGGATTTGGGCACAGGAGAAGCGTGCTGGTCCAGGGCCGCTCGAAGCTTCCGGACAGTTGACCTATCCTGGAGCATAGAGCGGCCCATGTTCTCCATCAACTGATTCCAGGTATCTGGCTCGGACAGCAGCTGGACAACGGGGAAGAGCACAGAGCAGCTAACAATCTCACGGACAATGATGGAGACGGCTCGACTAGACAAAATATTCTCGGGTAGCAACCTAGGCACAATCTTGGTGACAATGGATCGAAGGTAGTCTTGCTGCACCATCTTGGCGTCGGGAAAGGAGAGCGATACAGCGGGGTGTAGGTGTCCATTTCGAAACTTGGAGGCAATAGCCAGGTCGAGCTCCTCCGACTCGGTGACGGAACGGTTCAGCTTCCTCCCGCGGACGGATCGCTCTGCCTCATAAAAGTCGCGAATGTGGGCGGTCAAGAGGGGCACCAGACGGCTGGTGATGATCTCTGCGAGGTCCTTGTCCTGAAGCGACTCGCGCAGGGCCACGAGGGCCAGGCGGACGGCCTTGTCGATCTCGTTGGGAAAGGCGGGGTTGCGGCTGATGTGCGAGTACCAGCTACAGATGAAGTCACGGAGGATCAAATCGAGGAGGTCGTCGATGGCCTTGGAGACACGGGTTGACTCGACATCGACCGGGGTTCGGGTGTACGACTGTCGCTGGCGCAGGGCGTGCACCTCGGTTTGCCATGCCTTGGGGCCGAGGAAGGCAGCGCCGTTCGGGCGGGGAGTGCGAAGGGTTGGGCGTCGGACGGTGAAGACGAGGGAGGCCAGAAGGGCGGCGAGTGTGACGAGGAGGCCGGTGACGAAGGCATAGCCAGCCCACCGCAGCACTGGGAGCCAGCTGATGGCGTATCCCCAGGCCACGAAGGCGGCCAGTCCTGCTAGAGCCGCATCTCTTCGCTTGAGGGCCATCGCCGGGGCAGTGGTTGCAGCCGCATCCGCATCGTCTGCAGAGGTGTTCGTGGCAGTAGCGTGGCCATGGCCGTGGTGCTACCGATATCGATTACGATTGCGGGCTGCATTCACCCCTGTCGGTCAACGGCTGCCGCATGGTCCGGGCAAGGAGTCCCATGCACACGCCAGACACGGCAGCAGGACTGCATTTCTCGAATTCCATCTCATCCCTTGCCCGTTATCTGCTTTAGCCTTTTGCATTCCGCCATCTCCCACTTCCCACTATGTCATTGGAGCAGACACGCCGACCCTCCCGGCTTTCCAGCACCATCACCTCGCTTGCCCTGACACCCGCGTATTATGACTCGTACGACGTCACCCCCACCCATGCACCGTTTTCCCACTTCGCCTAAAACTGGAACCACAGCGCACAGCCGCCTCATTACATGTACAGAATTGCATGTGATTATCAGCGATTCAGCATGGAAACAATATTCAACTCTACTCGTGTCTCTACTACCACGGCGGATCCTCCAGTCTTCGGAACAAGGCCACAAACTTTTGGCCCTTGTTCCTTGACACCTTCTTTCCCTCCTCTGTCCCATCTAACATGACCTTGACACACTCATCAGAGTCCTCTTCCTCCTTGGAAACCCTCTCAAAGGCCGGGTGAGCGTTCAGGTGCTCCACCATCCACTCGTGCAGGGCTTCGACATCGGTAATAGTGTAGACAATGCCACCTGGCCTGAGGGCGTATGCATACTCGGAATTGAGTGTCGTCGACACAATTCTCGCCTTATGTTTCCTGGCTTTGAAGTGAGGATCAGGGAAACAGATGAAAATCTTGGAGAGTTGACCCTTTTTGAAGAAATTGGGAAGGAACTTCATGGTGTTGGCCCTGATGCATCCAACATTCTGGTAAAGATTGTCTGAGTTCTGTGATCTCAGTGCTCGTATGCGTTCCTGAACAAACTGCGTCACCTGTGTGCGAATCTCCAGGCCTAAAGGATTCAGCAATTAATCATTTACCCTTCAAGTCATTTCACTTACCGAGGATAAGAGTTTCGGGCAAGAGGGGAGCCAGGGCAACCAAGAGACCCCCAAATCCACAACCAATGTCGACAATTTCAACATCCTGCTTTAGACGGGCAGGCTTAGTGGCATCCTCAGATGATCCCTCCTCGACGTAATTAGGGTAGTACAAAGACCAATCCATGTCATCTGGCGAGGTGGGACTGTGCACATGTTAGAAGACAAGCGGCCGACGGCAAGAGCCGGACAATGGCTACATACTACTCTAGTAAGTGATCCGAGAAAGGATTCGCATGCGCCCGCTGGCGAAAGAATTTCTTCCGGGGAAGCTGAGTGACGCCATCCTTTGACCTTGTGGAGCGAGCCTCCTCGCGGTTTTGTCGTTTTGGTGGAGGGGCCGCCATGATGTGTGTCCTTGGAGTGAAATTTTATGCACCGGCTCACAATCCTTCAGACGAGGCCTGCGAGCAAGGACTTTCCGGGCGGGCTTGGTGTTTTGCGTTCTGTCCGAAAAGGGAAGGCGGTGACCCAGGCACCCTGGCTAAACTATGGGGCTGCCCTGGCCTGGCGTAAGTTGAGACTCAGCCTCCTGGGACGGACCGCGGGAGCCCGTGATTCCATCAACAACTAAAATCACCTGCTCCTGAGATATGATCCTCCTTTTCCTCACCACATCCTCAGCTTCTTCGCCATGTCTCAGTCTATCCAGGGCTCATCGTGGGATCTGCTCGGGCCCCTGAGGTCCGAGTCCTCCTTCATCGTCCACTGCATCTCCCTCATTTGTGTAAGTGCCTCCCTTCGCCAAGCAACAGGCCTCGCCAGGAACAGTGGCTGATAATCGGGCAGCTCGGTCTCGGATTAATGTTCCTGGTGCCTATTTTCATCCTCATAGTGCTAGACCTCTTTTTATGGCTCTGGCGCATGTATCGAAGCCCTCCCGAGCCTTGCGATTCGAAACCCGCCGATCCCATGGCGCCCGAACCGAAGCCCACCGCCATAGCGACGGGGCTGGATTCATCCACTTTACGCTTATAGTCACAGCGCCACGCGAAACGAACGACGGATCAATAGTTGGCAACTTTAATACTTTTTTATAACCATCTATTTTACTATTCAATACCCAAACTTTTTACGCAATCTGGCCAAGAACCTTGATCAGGTCACCGGTCACACCCATGGCAGTCACCTCACCACCAGCACCAGCACCCTGGATAATCAAGGGGTTGCTTCCGTACCTCTCGGTGTAGAAGCTGATGATGTTGTCACTGCCCTTCAGGGCGGCAATGGGGTGCGATCGGTCAAACTGCTCGAGGCCAACCTTGACCTGCTTGCTGCCGACATCGATGCTGCCGACGAATCGAACAACCTTGCCAGCCTTCTCAGCAGCAGCCTTAGTCTCCTCCATCTGGTGGTCGAAAGCAGACAGCTTCTCGAGGAACTCATCGCCGCTAGCACAAGACTCGAGTTCCTTGGGGATCAGGCTCTGGACGGGGAAGGCAGTGGGAGACTCGACGGGAAGACCAGCAAGACGGGCCAGGATAGTCAGCTTGCGGGCGACATCGAGGCCGTTGAGATCGTCTCGGGGGTCAGGCTCAGTGTATCCGAGAGACTTGGCATTCTTGACCTCATCGGACCACTTTCCACCCTGTCCCTCGGTAGGGGCAAACGAGTTGAAGAGGAAGGACATGGTGCCGCTGAAAACACCCTCGATCTTGGTGACCTTGTCGCCAGTCTCGACGAGGTCCTTGAGGGTGGAGATGACGGGAAGACCAGCGCCAACGGAGGACTCGTGGTAGACACGGGCTCCCGAAGACTCGGCGGCGGAGAAGATGTCCTGCCACAGCTTGTAGGAGCCAGAGAAAGCCTTCTTGTTGGGAGTGACAATGCTGACTCCTCGGCTCAGGGCAAGGGGGTACAGCTCGGCGACATCTTGAGAGCTGGTGTTGTCGACGAGGACGGCCTTGGAGGGCGCAGCGGCGAGGTATTCGACAACCTGGGGCAGGGCAAGGGGAGCCTTGGAGGAGGAGGCCAGGACGTCGGTGACGCCGTCGAGGCTCACGGCAGAGTAGTCCTCGTTGTAGAGGGCCTTGCGGCTGGTGGCAATGTAGGCAAGAGTCAGCTTCGGAGAAGGCTTCCGAGCAGCCAGCGACTGAAGCTGGTTAATGAAGCACTTGCCGACGCCGCCGGCGCCTGTAGTTTAGCCAATGGTTAGTATTTTAATAAGTGACGACAAACATTCATATGCACATACCAATGATGGCAATGAGAACCTGCTTGGGAGCGGCCATGGCTGTTATTGCACTGGTATTTTGTTCGGGTGCTTGTGATGGGTGAGGAAACTTAAGGTTCCGGTCGCGGATGGCGGGGCAATGAGGGGAGTTATTCCAACCCAAGCACGCCAGAGGACCCCGCGGTAGCTTACCCTATATGGTGGAGGGGCTATCAGCGTGAATTAGATCTTGGTTCGCCACAATAAACTGGACCAGAAGCGTGGCAGTAAATAGATAAGTAACCCGCCGGTCTATATGTGCATGTAGATACAAAATTTCCTATGTAGATTTGTATGTACTTGGTGGCTAGTTACTTTTCGCAATGAGCCAAATTTGTGCAGAGTGCCATGATTCTAACGGTCGTGTGGCGCTCTGCATGAGAACTGGTTTTGAGCCACAAGCAGCAATTCTCCGTGAGATTTATGGCACTGCATGATACTATTGGGTTTAATATATAGGATGATTTTAAAAACGAACAATTATCACTATACGCATGCTCTACGTGCGGCGTTACTGTCATTGTGTTGATGAACCAATAGAATACCCCATTGGGCCAGGTTTGATTGCCTCAGGCTAGGCTCGAGGGAACGAGCTTCCTTCAACGACAGTGTATAAACTTGACCTGTCAACCACACTCTATTTGGCATCGCACACGAGACTAACAATAGAGCAAGGGACATTCTGCAGTAGCAACCAAGATGTCGCAAGCAACCAAGGCGCCGCAGGATCCTAATCTTTACGGCCAGCGGCCACCTAAGAAACAAAAACGGGATACGGCCTTGTCCACCTCGCTTGACTTTACAGCACAACTGACATCACTAATGTCAAATACACCATCTGGATCCGCGTCATCGGGCCGATCACGTCCACCCAAGGAGCGCCGGGATGATATTTTTAAAGGTGGCAAACAGAAGCAGCCCAAGGAGCCCGCAAATGGACGCAAAAAGCTACAGCTCAAGGAAGTTGCTGGCACGGAAGAGGAGACGCAAGAGCTTGCGCGAGCCAAGCGCAGGATGGAGGAGAAAGCACGTCTCTATGCGGCCATGAAGAGGGGAGATTACGTACCAAAGGAAAACGAAGCCGCGCCTTTGATAGACTTTGATCGAAAATGGGCCGAGGGTGTCGAGGACGGAAAGGATGATTATTCGACCAGCAGCGACGAGGATGACGACGCAGACGACAGTGGAGAGATGGTCGAGTACGAAGACGAATTCGGGCGAGTACGACAAGTCACCAAAGCAGAAAAGGAGAAAATGGAACGAAGAGCACGCAGAGGCCTGCTTGGAGCGGAAGAGCTTGAGCGTATGTCGGCGCGACCCAGCGCACCGAGTAACCTGATCTACGGGGACGCGGTCCAGTCGATGGCCTTCAACCCGGAGGACCCAGAAAAGATGGAGGAGCTGGCGCGCAAACGAGACCGGAGCGCAACACCACCTCCGGCGCAGCACTACGACGCAGACCACGAGATCCGCACCAAAGGTACAGGGTTCTACAAGTTTAGCAAAGACGAGGAAACGCGGGCCGCGGAAATGGCGTCGCTCGAGGAAGAGCGGAAACGGACGGAGGATCAACGCCGGGCTCGCGAGGATCAGAAGGAGGCGCGCCGGAAGGAGATTGAGCGGCGCAGACAGGACATGGCGGCGCGACGGGCAAAGCGCCAGGCGGACACGTTCCTGGAAGGACTGGGGGACCGACTAGGGGACGACTGAGGTCCTGTGACGGAGAAATGCGCGCCGTCAGAATGCGACGGGAATGGGCGCGCCTACAATGCAACACGGCGAGGGAAACGGGCACGGCGACAGCGGCCATTATCCAATGACGATACAGGAGAAGGATGCCGGAGGGTGCAAAGCAAAGTGTAAGACGAGGTAATTAACTGCCATTCCCATGGCTCCGAGGAACCGAGCTGAGCGAGTTGGTTCGGATTGAGCCATCGTGTGGCCGGGGTAGGGAGTACCTTGGATCCTAAACACCTAGCGTATGTTGGAGATGTATCACATACATGGACACGGCAGATGCGCGAGGGAATTTGCAGAAACAGAGCCCAGTTTTCCCCCCATCTGTGGACGAGTAGCTGCAGCAATGGTTCAGTTGAGATGAGGCGGCCGACAGATTGGTTCCCACACCTCCATCAGCCTCCACTGTGCGAGGGCCGAAGGGCGAGGTTTTGACATTGTACTCGGTAGCTTGCTTGGGCAGGTAGGTTTCGGTTGGACAAGCACAGAACCTTGGCTGACCGAGTTTCTGTTTTTCTTTTTATAAACGTGGTTATTTTTGCCTTTAAGAAAAAACAAGTTGAATTTAGATTTTTTACGAGACACCGCTCAATTAGCCCGAAGACAACGCATTCGGGGGCGGCCAGCACTTTCGTGGCTTCGACTGCATTGTCAGCGCCCGTCAGAGGGCTTGCCTGTACGAGGTGGCTTGTTGGCTGCTGACATGGATACGGTGAAAACCTGGCTCGCCAGCAGGAGGGATTGGCACCGAAAATTTAATACCACAGTGTGTCGTGGAGACGAAATAGTTACTGTGT
The DNA here is from genome assembly GCA_003031705.1 of Calonectria naviculata. Taxonomy (NCBI): domain Eukaryota; kingdom Fungi; phylum Ascomycota; class Sordariomycetes; order Hypocreales; family Nectriaceae; genus Calonectria; species Calonectria naviculata. The sequence continues at coordinate 14,321 of NAGG01000386.1, forward strand.
CTGAACAAGCGAGTTGTATCCTGCGCAATCTCTCCACGTACACAGCCAAGTCGGAACGACGGGACGTGTTGACTTCTCCAAAGGCGTCGTAGGCGGACAGGGGTCTCCAGAAGGCAGACGCAAAGGCAGAACTGCGCCAGTGCTGGTTGAACCGCAAGATGCAGGCGACTACTGCAGTGCGCTGCAGAGCATTCGTCCTCGTTTGCTGCTTGTATCGTCAGCTGAAACAATTCGTGGGCGGCGACTGGCCATCACTTGCGGTGGGCAATTGGTAATCATTGCATTGGTTACTATCGCTGTAACCCTGAACCCTCTGCATCGCCATTGCTAGGAACTCCCGCCAATGGGCAAGGCCAATCCAAGAGCAGCGCACGGGAGGTGCCAATGGAGGCTTTGCACCAATTGGGGCTGGGGGGCGCAAGGCAGGCTGGGTTGTCCCAGTTTTCACTCCGTCTTACTATGGATGCCGTGGCCTGGATAGTGTATTTGGGCGGTTTGGGGGGGGAGCGCTAGCCCCAGGGCCTTTTGGCCACCGGGGGTGCCTCTCAACCTTAGGCTAAACGGGCCTCTGCGTCCCTGAAGACACAGGTACCTCTAGGCGCTGGCTACAGAGGCGCCGTCAGCGGGTAGCCCGTACGTACAGTATAATTTCTGATTGCATACCGCCTGGAGCAAGGGCGCACAGGGACGTAGAGCAGGGCGCCGTCTCAGGCGCTGGTCGCGCTGGTTGCACCCGGCAGCACCGGCCAGGCCCAAAGAGGGTTGGCGTGGAAAAGTGTGACTCATCGGCGGACCCATGTCTCTCCGAAGGGCGTTCCCTGTTTCCAATACCTGCTTTTGCCTGTACTCGGCTAACAGCATCTCGCAGCCCCCCGCAGCGAATCCAGTTAGTGCTCTCCCATGCCCCCGCATTGGCGCCATTGTACGCAGTACCTGTGGGCCTGCGCCTCGGTCGCCTTTCGCTGCTGCGCAAGCCTGCCCTCCGCGCGCACACAGCCCTCTAGCCCTCCCGCAACAAGTTTGCTGCCTGAGAAATACAAAATCTCCTAATTTTCCGGTCCACAACTTTTCCCTTCCCTTCCTCTTCTCTTCACCAACTTCCTTCCCCCCAAACCATCAACATACTATCCACACAGAATATCATACAGTTGCTCAGCGCCTCAGGCGACCACCAAGATGTTCTAAACACCCCCCCTTCCAACGTCTCCCCCCCCTCAGTCAAAATTCCGTCTCCGGACAATTCCTCACATCTCCCCACTCAACCCCCCCGTTCAGCTCGCCTCCCGGTCGATCTGAACTTCAGCCCTGCTTTGAATAGCATCAGCTCGAGTTCCCTCACAACCGCCACCATTTCAGGCCAAGACTTTCCAGTCTTCACCACGGATCCCCAGTCACCATGGCTTCCCTCCACGAATTCCAGCCTGCCGGCATCATCCGCGCATCAACTCCAGAGTCCCGAAACCCCGCAGCAGGACTTTGTCTTGTTCGATCAGCCTCGTCAGCCCCCTAATCGGTCTACAGCTTCGCTGCAATCACAGCGTCGACACTCGTCTCATCAGCAAATCCGTCGCCAACAGCCCGTTTCCCCCGCTGTCCAGAATCAACGAGTAGCCCAGTTACTCCAGGCTTTTGGTCAACAATCGTCTACTGCAAACGCAAATCGCCTCTCGAACCAGTTTTACGCTTCTTCGGCTCCTTCGTCGTCCACCACCTTGAACCAGCAGTCTCGTCCTGCTAGACCACCTGTTCCTCTCTTTTCCCAGAGTACCGGTAGCGTCCCACAAACCGCCAAGATGATGAACGCTGCAGGTTTGTTTCCCCCACACTATGCTTTTGATAATCCCCGCTCACCATCCACCCCAGACGTCGAACTCGAAGAGTTCACTGCCTTCGAGGGCGGGGCCAACACGGCCTTCTCCTCACCCGCTGTCCCCTCTGTCTTTGACTTTGGTGCCAGCGCTTCCAGCTCTACTTCCAACCTGGGCACTATTTCGCCTCAGGACCTGCTCGTGCAAGAGCCTTTCATGTCTGCTCCAAACTCGTCGGCCCTCACGGCCTTGACCTCTCCATCCATCTACAACGAGTCTCCTGACTTTGATGGATACGACGTGTCACCAAACTTCGGCACCGCTGATTTCGAGGGTGCCAGTGACCCTTGGTTCCCATTGTTCCCCCAGGATGCCTCTGTGGCCACTGCCGCTGTTCCTGAGAAAACCAATGTGCCAAGCGCACCAAGTGTCGAGAACTCTCCCGCTCAGAACTCTGATGAGTTCGAGTCGGCCAGTCGATCTTCTTCTGCTCGTCGGAAGTCGGCGAACTCGCCTCCCAGTTCTTCTCGTCACTCGTCTGTTTCTGGTGTCAACGCTCGTAAGCGTGACAAGCCTCTGCCTCCCATCATTGTGGAGGACCCCAGCGACATTATCGCCATGAAGCGTGCTCGCAACACGTTGGCTGCCCGAAAGTCGCGAGAGCGAAAGGCTCAGCGATTTGAGGAATTGGAGGAGCGCATTGCAAAGTTGGAAGAGGAGCGAGATCACTGGAAGAAGATCGCCCTCGCGCACGCCGGTGTGCAAAACTAAAAGTGGAATTTCTCTCTTTTCGCCAGACTAGGGGATACCGTTGGTTGTGTCCCATTTTAATTATTTGTACTTGTTTATCAGAATATCATTATGTACTTTTTTCTCAACTGATCAATCAATTTGACTTTATTCTGAAATCAATCTCACTGTGCCTTGAATTATTTTGTGAAATGTGTTTGAATTGTACACTTCTCGTCGGATTCGTAGAGTTGAAGTCTTCACACGTTGTGTCTACATGGTGAAGGGAAGTACTCAGGTGGTTTACGGTTCGTTATGTATTTATGCGTATGATTTGCTTGATGGGGTTGAATTTTTTAGTGGTTGTCATATTTGAATAAAATGTATAAAGGACTGGGGTTTCATGTTGTGGATATGAAAGTCGAGTATTTCGTGCATACTGCATGCATGCATATATGCCATGCGCAAGCCATTGGGCTTGATCCTATTGCAGTTCGTCGCATTTCTATGACTGTTATTGGTAACGAAGCCCCGCAGGGATTTGGAGCGTTTTGAGAACATCCTTGTCGAGCTATCACACCCTTGAAGCGAAGTAGCATTCGCCCACTGATTGACCTCGATGTTGCTCAATTTTGGCGTAAAGAGAGTGATGGAGACTGGCATGGAAATACCAGTAGAGAAGCGATCTAGGTAGCAAAGTTGTGGGATTCATTAGTTGGTGTTATTTGCAACTTCCAAGGGACTGTCATACATGTATGCGTCGTCAAATGTGCTTTGGAACACAGATCAAATGTAACGCTTCTTCATGTGTATCCGTCAGAGAGACGCGGTGTGAATATCGGAATATACAATTGAGAAGTGTAAGTGTACAAAGAAGATCCCCGAAGTACTATGAATGATAGAGCATGGCAGATGAATTTGTTTCTGGGATATCGTTTACTCAGTTACTACAAATGACAACCATGGCAATGCCGAGAGGGAAACTCATGAGTCTTTAAGAATGCTGAATTATATATCTAAGCACAGTTTTGGCTCTGACAACCCTCCCAAGAACAGCCTTAGTTGATGCAGGGATAAAAGAACTTGTCGGGGGCATTGAGTGCGCCCACAAACCATCCATCAGATGTGTCAGACCACCAATTGTTGCTTTTATACCAGTAGTAGCACGGATTATGCCCATTGGACCAAATGAAGACGAAATAGAGAAATGCCGTAAGGGATGATAGCGATGGTGATAATTTTTGACTAGCAAACGATGAGAACGTTGTTGAAACGATAGCCATGATTGAGACTACTAGATGAAGCTACTCCATGATCTTGTAGTGCGATGTAATGAGACGTTTGATGAAATTCAGAATCTGGCTTTGGTATCTTTCCACTTGCTTGGTTATAAACTGTTCCGAGATCCCAACAAATCACGGGCATTTCTGAGGCATTGCAAAAAAAGCCTTGTGTGAGTAGATGGGTACGTGATGAAGAATACTATACACGTTAATGCATCCGGAAGAGAGGAAAGAAAGAGTGTAAGCCCTGTATTTGTGTTCAAAAAATGGTCGCTCACGATGGAGCTGACGTTGTCGTTTTAGAATTGATCAAAGACTCGGTGGGAGCTGTGGACACATAGACCTGCTGTACGCGTTTGTGTATAATATGGATGCGATAGTAATACAAGGACGCAGATGCGAAGGAAGCGTTTAAAAGTTACTATGCAGAGGAACTGTGAAAGGGTTCCGATGGTGAATTAGACGATCCCGTGCCAATTTGGAAACAATTTGCTGTACCTACTTGTGATAGTGGTCAAGCTGACACGGTTGAAGTTAACCTACGCTACTCAGATGAAAAAGGTCTGGCCGTAGACGAGATAATTTAGGAACAGAAAGTAGAAGAATATGACAGCGAAAGTGTGATCGAAAATATTTGACGTTGCCACCCCCTTGTTTCGTCCAGGGACACCGGGATGAGAACGTTATTGCCTCTGAGGAACGTAGTCGAAAGGAAGTTGTCGACAGCATGTATGAATAGTCAAACACGGCATGCCCTGGTAATCATGGGTGCGATGACTGGGAGAACCTGTATTCATGGTGAATTGCTAGTAAAAGTGCTGAATTCATATTCACCTCTGGATGAAAGACACGAGATTAGCTGACCTTTCAAATATATTCTCATTTCGTGCAACCCGCCGTTAGATATGATCAAATGTTGCCACAAGAGCACACAGTATTAACCATGAACTATCAATCGTATAGTCACTATTTTACAACTATTATAAAAACACTTCTCTATCTTTGGCATTATTCCGCAATGTTGTAAACGAATGTTTGAAGGGATTTGCGCGCCTCCGACCATTTGAGCTGGGAGGTGGAACATAGTCTGTGATCGTCGCCAGTCTCTTGGCCATGTCCGCATTCAATGAGAGTTATCGTAGCTGGCTGGAGCCAGATTATATTCTGCCATTGCTGATTTCCATATTCCGCAGGGCACCTATACTACCCTTACGTTATTATAGTGAGGCATCAAGTGGCATTGAAGGCTACTGTAGCATCTCTTGGGCCGTTGTATTGGACAGCAGAAACATCCTCTAACAGAAACCTCGACGCAGTTACACTCGATCGTTAGGAGTGGACATGATGATTATTAAATGAGATAGGCTCTGGAACGAAACATCAAAGCCAATTGAACACAGAGTATTAGGGGATACGTGATACTATCTTAACGGGTACAATACGGCTTGACCTAACCTTCAAGTAAGGCCCCTATACTCGAAAGGAAAAAAAGTCGTGGCGCCTGGCGTCATATTAACATAAATCTTGGAGGGCTGGTATCATTGGAACAAGTGGCAGGGTTTTATTCTGTAAAAATTGTCATCATTTCACCCATCAAGTAATTTTGAACTTGACGTCGCCCGAGCTACACTTGCGTGTCTCAATGCCTCTTCGCCACAATAAGCAGAGATGGACCTGGGAACGTTATAGGAGAAGGACGGCTAGGATTTATCATTGTTCTTCTCTTGATCTTCAAAATTACGGTACTTCAGCCCATAGAAGTATCCGAATTATGGCCTGCACTATAATATCCATCGAAAGGACCTCGTTTTGGTGCTTCTAACGGTAGAGTAGTTGAACTCAGCATCATATGGGAATAACATGCTTTGTCAACAAATAATGAAGCAACTGTACGTGCTTTTTCGCTTTTCATCGCACCCTTGACCCAGGAATTTAAATCTCAATGCTAGTGAAGTATTCCGACCAATAACAACGGCTACGAAGTACACCCTGCATAAGCAAATGGGAACCGTTCAACAGGACCGGAACGCATGTGGATATCAAATTAAGCCTGTCAATAGAACGAAGGATTTGGCATCTAGAATGTAAAAGAAGCAAGTGGAATTCGACGAGGGCATACACAAGCTGTGGAGCACTCTCTGATCACAGTCCTGCTCTACCGTGGTGCCATTCATGACCTCTTCCGTTTGGACCTCACATGTGTGGGCTTGTTTATTCGGACATTAATTGCAGAGGCGAGAATATAAACTCTGACCAGCATCTGGTCAATCCAACATCGGCCACCACGTGTCGTCTAGCATCTCGGCTAACCGACATTTGCAATGTCCTCGCTTACCGGACGCTGCTGACCAAGAGCGCGGAGGGCCACCGTCGGTAGCATCGTCCGGATCCCACAGGCCCCCCAAGGATCAGGGGGGTTGTGAAACCATATTTTTGTTCCAGTAACTGGCCCCTTGTTCTGCTCCTTCAGTGATGGGGTCCTTGGCACCACCATGACTCGACTACTACTGCTAACCTGCGGCTTCTCTCTCAGTAGTCCAGCATGGGGCCCCAATTTTTGCATCGAGGTTCCATCGGTGGCACGTAAAGCGAAATGCAAATTTCCAGGCGTCAAGCCCTCCCCGGGAAACACACCGACTGGCGCGGAGACCGGAACAATGGGTAAGCATATTGGCTGTGGAGAATTGGGGAGGATCAAAACTGGGGGCCAACGCTGGTTCCAACAAAGCCTGGTTATTTTTGTCAAAGGCGCTACAAACAAACAGACGTGCTCTATCATCAGCCACCGACGTCTTTTCACCACACAGACTCAATGACGAAATGGTGTTGGTAGCGGCGACGCAGGGTGAAATGAGCATCCTCCTGGAGGGGGCCCAACAGCAGAAGCCCCTAATGGTGCACTGGGGGCGAATGGGAATGCCGGGGCATGTAACAAGATTGCCATTTTCAAGCCCGCCATCGCTTGGCCCGCAGCACTAGATCTAGCGCGTCAGAGGGCCCCCCCCCCAAAGACGACGAGGATTCAGGTTTGACAAAGCAGACACGCAATGAGCTAAAGGGTTGGTAATTACCGCCGGCAATAATCAAGGTCAATGCCCACCGCATCTCGTGCGATTCGAAGGGGCCTCTAGCACCCAATCGAGTAGCAGCCGGGCCATGGGGTGGCCATGGGGTGGTCGCCACAGGACAAGCACCACGTCGGCCCACTGATTCACAGGGCCCTCCGGAATCCCCCTTACAGGCGCCTCGAGGCAATCTCAGCCCTAGGATTCGCTCAGTAACGCACTCTAAAGCCCAGGTGGCGAGACGGAAGGGGGGGGGGAAGCCTAGCTAGCTAGCCATTCGGAGCCGACTGGGTCAGGGGCCCGGACAGGACGGCAAGCAAGCGCTGAGGGAGGATTTATTTTTTTCTTAGAGGCTAGGTCGAAACGGATTCAAGCGTCGTGAGGAACGGCACGATTGTTGCCGCCTCCTGGTTTGGTCTGGTTTCGTTGGATGGTTGGGTTATATAAAGTCATGGCTCTCCTCCCCCGAGGCCAAGAGAAGGAGAGGGTTTGGAATCCCTAGGAAATAATACACTGTTTTCTCCTGTTCACTCGTTACTTTTTTGCAACAGCACCAGACCGACATCTCTTAGATCCGGTCGTCCTCTCGTTCAAACCACAGCCCAATTATTTAATTCGATAATAACAAAAGCACCGTCAAACATGTCCGCCGGCAAGATCTTCACGGCCGCCGCCCTCCTCCTCGCCGCCTCGCCGGCCATGGCCAGGACCGACCTCAGCGGCTGCGTGTCGTCCGACTCGGTCGTCAAGCCCACGGGCGGCGGCACCCCCTACGCCACCCGCATCTGGTACGTCCCCGGCACCGGCGAGATCTGCGAGTTCCTCGACTGCGGCGGCGGCCGCGCCCCCCCCAAGACGACCGTCCCCGGCTGCCCCTCGTACGAGGGCACCGAGACGTACTCGCCCAGCTACCTCGACCTCAAGACCAGCGAGGCCGCTGCTGCGCCCACCACCACTGAGGCTGCCGCCAAGTCCACCGACAAGAAGCACACCTACGAGGCCAGCGTCACCGAAGCCCCCGAGACCGACAAGGTCAAGACCACCCTGAGCACCGCCGTCGCTGAGTCCGAGTCCAAGCTGGTCGTCCAGACAGCCAACGGCACCGTCACCTCGGCCCCTGCCTACTCCACCCCGGCCTCCGGCTCCGGCTCCGGTTCGGGCTCTGGCTCTGGCTC
>NAGG01000387.1:0-26722 GCA_003031705.1 Calonectria naviculata
CAGTTTGGTGGCGGGAGGAGCGGTGGGCGGTTTGGGGGGGGGAAGACGAACTGGCGATGTTGTTGTTGAGAATGTCATCTTCCTTGACGGCATTGTCGAGGATCTTCTTGGACTTGGAGTCGACGATTAGGCATTTCCACTGCGCGGGCTGTCAGTCGCTGTTGCTGCTCGGTGGTGCTAGCCACACGCAGAGGTTGGGGAAGCTAAAACCTACGTCACCTTGGGTGATGTTCTTGATGTGCCCGAGAATCACTGTGGGAGCGCATGAGCAGCCGCGATAAGAGACACGACAGGGGAACGGGCGCGGGCATTACCGTCATGCTGTTCCTGAACGACGGACAGCCCCATGGTGGACGTTGCAGAGGGCTGCCCCGTCACGAGATGGGAGAGAAGGGATGGCGAGAGGCGACGGCGACGAGGGACGAGGGGCGATGCTGCGGGAGGCGGTGGGGGAGGATGGTCGAGGGCCCGTCGGCGCTGGTGCGTGCAATGGGAGGGCGCGGTGCGGGCTGGCGAGAGCGAGGCGATTGCCGGGTATTGAGGTTATTCAGAGACCAAGTCCAGGTCGCAAGCGGCGAAATCTAGGATGATGTCGTGGCTTTGGTTGACCTTGGGGCTCAGGAGTTTGGCGGGGTTTCAGTCAAAGCAGCCGCAGCCCGGCTCGGTGTGGAGCCCCCTCCATCCTCCATGCTAGTTAGATCCATAGGTCCATAGGTCCCAAGGTCCCAGAAGCCCACGAGCCCATGAGAGCCCAAGGCAGAGCTCTGCCAGGCCTTGGTCCACCATGTCGCCGGCCCCTCCAGGACTTTTTGGCCGCCGCATCGCCACCTGGTTGGCCCATGGCCACCGCTGCCAGCGCCCTGTAACCTCAACTCACCTTGCCCGTGACCCCACTGCAGCCCTCTGGGCCCCCTGTCGCCTGCACTCCCGGGGCCACGGGGCTCGCAGCCCAAGGTTGCTAGCGGGCCCGCGGCCATGATGGCCTCCCGTTCATTCCAACGTCGACGGCGGTGAGCGATAAGCCGCGAGGTATGCAGCCGATGAGGCCATTTCAAGGGCAAAAGCATAATTGGACAACCCGCGACGCATTTCCCATTGTGTGGTTTGTGTGTCTCATCGGTGGGAATTCTTCATCTTGTATTGAAACAGTTCGGGTGGCAACCCTTCTATGCGATCCCCCGCTCCTTCGTTTCAAAATGCCGTCTGTGAGTTGCATTGCGTGTGCCTGGCAGCGATAGCGTCTCATAAATTTATCCGCCTGTCATTCGTGTACAATGATTGATTGCACCTTATCCAAATGATTGCGACCCAATGCCGTTGTCGTCCAGGGCTTAGTCGCCACTCACCCAAGGACCATCAAGTCCTAGATTGCAGTCCACCAAAGCTAACATGATGTCCTTGGTTTGAAGCCAGGCACCCTCAAAGTAGGGCCATTTCCAGCGCAATTCCATCCTTTGTCTTTATTGCAAATCCATCAGGAAATCCAAGAATATCCCAACCTTCCATCACCCTCCCCCTCTGAGATATCGTTCTACATCCACACTCCCGAAAATATCCCTTTGTAGTTTCTCATTGCGTAGTTTCTCCTTCTCTGCCAGCTTCCTCATCTCTTTGCGATTCAGCTTCTTTGGCTTCTCCTCCTTCTCCTTCTTAATCACGCTCTCCGGCACTGTGGCTCCGATACCAAGTGTATCTTCCTTTGCCGCCAACTTGATCGGATATCGCATTCCCTCTCCTTCACGCCCTAGACCCTTGCGCGCATCCGGATCCCAGCCCTGTGATTCCAAGGCGCGCAGTCCCATCCGTGATCGATCTATAGCCGAGGGGGGGTGAGAGTGTGTCAGGCAGACTTGATGCGCCAGAGATGATTCATGGCGTCCAGAAGTGGTGGTGGTAGTGGTCGGAAGTGAGCAGATAGGGCACACATCTACTGCATCTTGCGACTCTGAGTCGTCCTTCGGCTTTGATGAGGTTGACTCGGTTTTGAGAACAATACTGGCGTATAAGTCTCCGATATCTAGTGCCGGAGGTTTCGGGGTCGTTGTGGCAGAGATGCCAGCATCCGGGTCTTTGGCGGGGACAAACTCGACTCTTGTGCGCTTCAACCCTGAGCCAAAGGCCCGCTTGCGGTGAAGAGGCACATCCTCCTCATCTGGGTAGTCATTGTCTTCAGCGTCATCGCGAAATCTTCTCATTTCTGAGTGGAGGCGTAGTTCAGATCCCCGAATGCACTGACATTAATGAGTAAAGTTGCCGACTACCTTTATATTCAGGGTTGGGCCTGGTGGCAAGTGCCGGACCCACTGCGGCTAACTCTAGGCTGCCGTTCCTTGGTAACTGCCTACCTGTATGACAGCCGTCGCCCAATAATAGAAATGCGAGTGCTTGAAGAAAAGAACCGGATAAATGTAATATTCTAAATCGTTTCATTCCAAATGAGTAATTGTTGGCTTGCATTAAATATGCTCTCACATGAAAGCTCCACGCGGAAAGTATAGGGTAGTTAGTCATCCTGCGAGGCCTCGTTGAACTTCTCATATTACTATCCCAGGAATGCTATTTTTTATTCCATAATTTTTCAATATTATCTAGTCCCGGCTACTAAATCAGTTGTTTTCAGTATCGTCATTATGGTTTTAAATGGAAGTCGTCTTTTTTCATTCCCAGCGTTCGTCCTATTAGTTGCCCACTAACAATCAACAACTAGCTCTTGTTCAAGGCGCTGACAGTCAACCCATTTGAGGCGGCATCGCTTGAACTGAAGAGGCTTTTGCAAATAATTCACTCAACCTATCACGGCTTTCAACCCTACACAACTCAAACCCATTATTGTTTTTTTTAATAACTGGCTTAACTTCATAATGACAACTAATGTCCTAGTAAGTAGTGGAGATCCTTCAGCTTTTTGTGGATCCTGAGGATGGCAGTTACTTTCGTGTCCTCTTCAACAACAAGCATGTTAAATACCTGACCATCAATGGACTTTCTTTATGAGACTACCGATATGTGTTTCAAACATGCTTTCCTACTCTCTTTCTCCCTTTCCCGGAAAGAAACCGGAACATGAGCCACATTGCCCCTAATTCAACGACTGGCAAACCTCACTTTGCAACAGCGTTGAGAGTGGATCTGCTAGGAGTGAGTAGGACACGGTATCTGATTCAAGTTGAGTATTTGGGTCTCAAAGTGGGCGAAAGATTAAAACCAAACACATACGAGTTGCCTGTTTCCATCTCTTGTTGTGGACAAAATTGCTTGCTTTGACTTCGAGATCCAGTATTACGAGGCCGAGACCCGGGCATACGAATGGATCCAGGGGCATGTCATCAGCCCCAAGTTTCTCGGACACTTGCTCGAGGAAGATCGTATCGTCGGATTGATCATGCCAAAGGTAGACATCAGCCGTCATGCCACCCCGGACGATTTAGCGGCATGTGAGCGGGCGCTCTCTCGGCTTCACGGGCTCCGTATCAAACATGGCGACACCAACAAGCACAGCTTTCTGATCCAAAACGACGAAGCGATGCTGATCAATTTCGAGTGAGCGACAAAAGGAGAAGGCGCCGGAGAGCTGCGAGCCGAGATGGAAGGATTAATGGAGCAGCTGCAAGACAATTTCTGGACGGGGAGGAGTGGTCTATGAGTAAGCCACGTGCGGATCCCGCTAGGTGATGATAAATCTCAGGGTCAGCAACCACGCTTTTTTTTTTTTTTACTTTTCCAGAACGGTCCCGAAGACAAGGTCGAAGCCAAATGATATCATCGCCAAGCCGGACGAATTAATCCTTGCAGCATTTAGCCTCGACCCTTGCTGCAGCTAGTGATGAAGATACTTTGTTGTCTGCCAGGATGTCATGGGCAAAGTCGGGACAAGCAACTGTTGTAAACGCACGAATTGCATGGCACACCAGGCAAATGTCACTGCCCAATATTGTCATAATGACGACCCAATAAAATGAACGAATAATGATAAATAACTCTATCTTACCTAAGCTTGTGCTATTTGACTTGCTATTTATTTTACTCAGTACCTTTTCCATTATTTTCACTTCGGCCTCTTGATTGATTTCTGCGATCGCGTGCCATGTTTTTTCATCACCCACTTATCTAGCGCCTTGATTGTCTCACCTACAGGGCAAAAAAAACGGCAACCTGTTCAAGACCCTGCAGCAGAAGAAAAGGCAAGATGACGTCCGAGGCCAAGGACGGGAAACCACGACAAGAGCCCTATGCACGGCTCGTAAAATAAAGAAGTCTAGAACCAAGGGCCCGAAAGCCATCCTTCGGAAGCGTTCAAGCAGGCGTATGCAGTTGCGGTTGAGCCTCAAGGTGAGGCGTCTTCCTTTGCTGGATTCTCACTAACTATTGACCCCTGGCAACTTGAAGCAAGCCACATGCCACGCCCTTACAACCTGCGTCTTATCCCCCCCCCCTGCTGGCGATGCACGATTCAGCCCTTTTTCGGCTTCGCCTGGGAGGCGAGGTTCTGAGGCCACGAAGCTAGTGTACGGGTGGCTTCAGCCGTTTTATGCCCGTGTTTTTCATCTTTGTGGCGTCCGACTATCCTTGTCTTGCGACATCCCTCTAGGGCTGCAGTCATCATCCATGATGCCTCTTATTAATATTTTTTTTTGCGGCCGTTGCCAGCTACAGCCGGACGGAATCCGGCGGAGGTTCGGCGAGCGCAACGCTGGTCGACGTACGGGATTTGGCGAAACGTATGCCATGTAACCGCCCTTTGGCTGCAGGAGGCATCATGGTAGCATCATGAATCGATGCCAAGTGTTGGAATCGAATGATGTCTGGAGATTGATTGAGTATAATAGAGTCGTCTCGCGCCGTGGAAATGAGATCTGGAAACTGATGATTCTGGAACAGAATCTCTTCAACCACGACCGTTGAGCAGACAGACAGACCCGAATCCAGCACCAGTGCAGTAACCATTGCAACCCCTGCAATCATGTCGGAGAATCGCAAAGTGATTATCAACACTGCGGCGCCAGACGTCTGTCCCACCCAATCTGCAACTCCTTCGAGCATCGCGACTCACTAGCGCCTCTGCAGGTCCCCTTCTACACTCCCCTTCAAGACCCCCCGGCCGGGACTGCGTGGGACCCTCAGCCCGACCACAGCATCTTTGCTCCCCTCAAGCTGAGGGGCCTGACGCTGCGCAACCGCATCGTCGTCTCGCCCATGTGCCAGTCTGTTACCCCGCTCCCAGCCACGGCCCTGCGCTTTTACATGCTGATGACGTGGTGCCCAGGTACTCTGCCAAAGACGGCCATATGACGCCGTGGCACAAGCAGCACCTGGGGAGCTTGACGGCTCGCGGCGCGGCGCTGGTCATTACAGAGGTCCACGCCATCACGCCCGAGGGCCGCATCAGCCCCCAGGACTGCGGCATCTGGGAGGACAGCCAGCTGGGCCCGCTCAGCGAGGTTGTCGACTTTGCGCACAGCCAGAACAGCAAGATTGCCATTCAGATCGGCCATGCAGGGCGCAAGGCTAGCACTGTGGCACCGTGGATTGACCGCAAGGCGGTTGCTGTCAAGGAGGTAGGAAATGGTTTAGAAGAGAAAGGGGACGGAGAGCGCGAGGGAGGTGTTAGAGGGAGAATGAACGCTGACGGACATGGCTTATAGGCGGAGGGATGGCCCGACGACATTATTGGACCGAGTGCCATTCCATTTAGCGACGACACGATTGTCCCGAGAGAAATGACCAAGGATGACATCAAAAAGTTCAAGGAGGATTGGATCGCGGCTGTCAAGAGAGCGCTGCGAGTTGGATTCGACGTAGGCCGCTGACTTACACCCACACCAACACCACTTACACAATCCGCCCTAAACACCCATCTGCACACCCGCCAACATTAACATCAACACTCGCACACTCACACTCACACACTCTACAGGCCATCGAAGTCCACGCCGCCCACGGCTACATGCTCAACTCGTTTCTCTCGCCGTCCTCTAATCAGCGAACCGACGAGTACGGCGGCTCCTTCGAAAACCGCATCCGCCTGCTGCTCGAGGTGGTGGAGCTGACCCGCCAGCAGGTCCCTGCAGACTACCCCCTCCTGGCCCGCATCCCCGGCACCGACTATCTCGAGTTCGACCCCGCGCTCCCGCAGTGGACCGTCGTCGACGCCGCCCGCCTGGCAAAGCTGCTGGCTGACGCGGGCGTCGACTTCATCGATGTGTCGGGCGGCGGCCTCGACCACCGCCAGAAGATCGCCCCCGGTCCAGGCTACCAGGTCCAGTACTCTGCGGCAGTCAAGCAGGCTGTGGCTGGCACGCCCGCCTTTGTTGGCGCCGTGGGCAACATCACCTCGGCCAGGCAGGCCCAGGGCTACCTGAGCGACGGCTCTGTCGATGCCGTCCTGGTGGCCCGCGAGTTCCTGCGGGACCCAAACCTAGTCTGGCACTGGGCCGACGAGCTGGACATTGACATCCACGTGCCTGCGCAGTGTAAGTACCGCCAGGGGTGTGTGAGTGAAGATCCTATGCTGACAGTGGGCATTACAATATAGACGGATGGGGCTTTGGCATGACCCGCACACACAGAAGGAGAAAGCATTGATTGGGAATATCTTTGTAAATCATTTATAATTCAGCTCGTAAAAGTTAAAAAAAAAGTAAAGGGGAAGAACAAAAAAAAAAGAGACACGGCGAGCTGGAAAAAAATACAAGACGTCTAATTCAATCGCTAAACCTCCCAAGCTTTTGTATTCCATTGGGACCCCGCTAATAAAAAATCAATTCAACATACGAGAAAGTCATCATCGGCGTTAACATTAAAGAACACTGCGTCAATCTCGCTGTCGGAGAATCCCATGTTCATGGCCTCCGACGAAGCTACCCCCGCCAAGGTTTGCTTCCTGAGGCTGTCGTACGTATCAATTCCGTAAACCTCTGCGCTAGGCATGCCCGCTGCCTTGTACAGGTGTGCGTGTTGCATCTCGGGGCCCGTGGCTGGCTGTGCAGCGTGGACGCGCTTCGTGTACGCCCGGCCCTCGTGCTTCTCGTTTGGGTGAAGGAGCATCGCTTGGTCGCATAGGACCTCGACCGTATACCATGCCGGAACTTTGGCCATGGACACTTCGTCATTATTATACCGCTGGAACGCGATTTCGATTTGCTCCCACGCCCGTTCTGTATCTCTGTGGTCCGGGATCCGGGCCAAGCCGGAGAGTAACCCGGCAATGACATGTAAGGGCATTGGCCATCGAAAGGCCCATTGCCAATTGAACGGCGCTGCCGCCTCTTCTCCCTGAGAAAATTCCTCGAGGCATGCTAGGCAGTCGTCGTATAGTCTAAAAATTGCATTAGCCTTCCATACTGAGTGCGTCATTAGTGAGAGCTCTTACCGTTCTTCAAGCTGTTCAAGCATATGACAGGGGAGCTTTGGTCGAGATGATGATCCATGAAGGTACAGCACGGAGACGGTCAACGACTTAATCATGGCACTGGTCCATTTGGTAATCATGTGCTGCATGGGGTCGGAGCCGTCGAAATGGTGAATGAATTTGAGACGGACATACTTGGACGTCTCGTCGACAATCCCCATCAGATCATAGCAGTGCGTCGTTGTTCTGCGGGCCTCGGATATGGTGTGACTTGTCCTGCAAATCTCTCTCCTAATCAGGGCGGCAGTGGCTTCGCTAAACCCTTCGCGATCTCGAGGCCCTGTCTCGCCGGGGACATATCTGGGAAGTTTGAAGTCTGTGTCGTTGAGATTGAATGAGCGTTGAACATCGCTCATGGATGCCAAGAGCGACTCGGCTCCATCCATACTGCACGACTGGGCATCCAGGGTTGCGAGATGGCCCCACATGCGGCGGCGGATTTCAACACACCAGGGTGCATAGCCATAGTAGGCTGGGTCCCTGTGCATGCCAATTCGTCTGGCAATGTTGGTTGCGAGACCTAGAAGCGTCGAACCCGCTTCGCAATTGCCAATGTGGAACTGACACGTCTGATGTGGCTGTTAGCAAATTGCAATCGGCGGCTGGCTGGTTAAACTGACAATGTAATATAGCAGAGCGCTAAAGAGCAGCACATTTCGGGTCCGCATCATATTCGCCTGGTCGAATGCGAGCTGCGTTGCCTGTTGCAGGTGGACGGTGAGTTCTGGTTTTGCGAGGCCCAATTTTTCCTCGATCATGGCTGCAGGAAGCACAGAGGCGGTGATGTATTGCGCGGAAAACATGAGGGCCTCCACCTCCGCATTGGCAAGACACGTCCCCTGGCGGAAGTCGCTCACCAGCTGCCAGAAATACGGTTGGTGTGTAATTCGAATCAATGGCTCGACATGGTCGAAAAATAGCATCAGCATGGTGTCTTCCTTCTGGGTAGGAAGATGCAGGTGGCCGAGGTCCTTGGGCCTTGGTCGTGTCAGCGACATTGACCAAGCTGGCTGTTCCTCTCCAGCGCCCTGAGGGCATACGTTCAGCAGGTGCTGCTGTGCGGGGCTGAGCTGGTCAACGTTCATCCAAGAGTCTGGGCCCATGTAGTATGAGTTGCCGCAACTGAAAACCTGGGTTCCAGCGTCGGCGGAGACGTCATTGTAGTCCTCAAAGCTGCTGAAGGGGCTGGTGGCAGATGATGAGCTTCTTCGATACTGGGATCCTGGGTTTGTCAACGAGTACGCGGCGAGGTCTTCCACCATACGCTCCAGCCTGTCCACCCGGTCTTGGAGCAATTGCTGGCTCATGACGGACTCGCGGGGAGCCTCATAGACGCATGTCACCCTGTGGCGGATACAGTTGTTGCAAGGTTGGGCCTTGTCGCACCGCACCTTGCGGCGACGACAGGCGCTGCACGGCTTGTTGAAGTTGATCACATCGCTCGACATTTTTGCCGCTTCACGGTGTCTTGCGATTAAGTTTTGTCATTATTTGCCAACATGGCCTGAGGCGAGCGGAGCTGGAGCCCGGCATGATCTTATGTACCTCAGCTTGCCTCAAACACGCAGATTACTTAATTATCACGAAGACGACACTAGGATGTGTGGATCGTTGGTAATAGAGGGTGTCAAGGTGTTGATTGCATCTCTGGTTCGGAGATAGACCTAGCTTGCAGACGCCGCCCATTACATCAGCAATTTGCATCCGCCTAGTCGCCCAGGCCGACCAGGTCAAGGGTCCTAGGCGACAGCTGATCCCTGCACCCTACTCTGTAAGCAGCAGCACCAAGATTTGGCTTCTTGTGTAAGCCAGGCCCCCTCCACACTCGAATGGCCAAAGCTGTCAGAGCATGCTCCAATGCCACAACGTGGGGGACGGAGACCTGACCGTTGAACCGGCACTCCCGTGTCCCAACTCATGCACTGTTCCGTTCTGGAGGATGTGTGACTGAAACCCAACAGCCCGAAAAACGTCCGCGTAGCGAACTATTCGGATACCGTTTCTTGTCTTCTCAGTGGTCTGCGGCTGGGGATGTGGCAGAGCTCGGGTTCTAGACCAGGGGCCTTGGCATTGTTTCACGTGAAGTCACCCAAATGCCACCATCGTCCCGTGTTCCGATAATTCAGCCGATGCATGGGTCTTGATGAGAGTGCAGCAAGCTTCGGCAAGGATGATGCCATCGACTGTATTCAGTAGGTTCCTTCTTCACTCGCGAAATCCATCCTGGGGTCGGGCGGAGAAGGCGATGCGCTCTAATGATAACCGTGGAGAATGTCATGATGACTTTACATTCGAGCGGCCGCCAGCTGAAGACGGGGGAAGCAACCTGACTGGTGGAACTGGAACCTGGTACGAATGGGAAGTTTGCTGTGCCGATCACCATCCCCACATTTGCCCATGCAGGCCTCTGGCGCAACGCCATCCGCTGGGAGGGGTCCATGCAGCAACACCAGCAGCACATTCGGCTCCGTGGTTGACGCATCTAGGGCATTGAACCCAGCAGAGGGATGCCTGGGCCAACAAGCCGATGTTACCGAGATGCCAATGTGCGGATCGAGTATAGCGCCCAGAGCTTTGGTGCATATTCGGCTGGGATCTGGGCCCAGTTCCCAAGCTGCTCGGTCCGCAGCGAGATATCCACGTTGTGACTGAAAGGGGTCCATCAACGGCCCCCGGGCCTGTCAAGGTCCCTGCATTTGACCCAAGGACATGTCACTCGGCCTTATCTAGTAGTCTTCCGGCTGTTTTGGCGGCAAAAGTCTGCTTAGAATCAACGGCCAGCGTCGGCGGGCTAGTCTCTTCTTAGGTGCCCAACAGGCTGGACGCCAACGTGGGCACCCATGCTGCTAGGGCTGCCCCAGCCAACACGAAGAAACACCATGTTCCTGTGCATATATGCGAAGTGACCATGATTTGGGGGCGGCCGTCATAGGTGGTATGCAATTCGCCCGCGTACGACCAACGCACATCTTGACCTCGACAGGTGGGCGAATATGCCGTTGCCGACATGCATCTGATGGAACTGATATGGCACTTTTCAATGGCCATGTAGCCACGTCATGGCCAATCACTATGGCATTGGTGTGCCAGGTTACCGTGGTGCCTCCATGCAGCTTCATAATTCGTTGTTGCTCGTTCCTAATCAATCAGACCCGACTCGTCGTCCTGCCCACACCTTTTGCTGAGCTTTGCGGAGGCGTGCCCCGTCCATACTCTGACGCCAGGTGCAATCCGACGCGAATTCACATGTTCGACACTTGAAGGCCTCCTCTATTTCAACACCCTTTGCCTTTCGTTCTCCGCGCCACCATGCCATGTACTCTGAGAGGTAGTTTTCTAATGCTTGCTGAGATACAGGGAAATCGTGAGTGTCAATTTCACGTCCATCATCACGGTGTATATACTGGACCCTGAGAATGTTTCCCATAGACTGTTCCCCATTGGGAAATGTTGCCGCCAGCTCCCTTTGAACCAATGGCAGTAATTCACGTAAGGATCGATATTTGAGTAGGTCTGGTTCTGTTGTCTCGGTACTGGTTTGAGAAGCTGAGGGTGCGGAGTCTTGCGTCGAATCAGCCGGGAGGAACCCCGCCTCCGAGCTGGATGGCGCGTCAACGAAGATTTCATCATGCAGGGCTCCAATCTCAGCAATGAAAGTATCGGAAAAGGTATCATCGGGGTCTAAGCCATAGCGCCGAAAAACTTGGAGGAAATCCAACTTCCCCGCAGCCATATCTGATAAGAACCGATGGTAGAGGAGGAGCTGAATCTTTGCCGGGCGGAGAAGAGCCTTTGATACGGGTGTTAATGACCCGCGCGTTTTGACATCGGTGAGATAGATTTTGGGACCCTGTTGAGACGCTTTTCTGGGTTGGGACGAAGGGAAATAGTCGGTTAATGGCTTTTGCTGATGCTCTCGTTCGGATGTCTGGCTGAGAAGCTCTTCGAACTCGGAATCCGGGTTCTCGTAGCTTACACCATCGATAATACCGTTGACCAAGTTGCCATCAATCATTCCCCACACTTCCAACTCACGGGTGAGACCATTGTCTCGGAGGGTCCTCAGTCCATGAATGAGGTTCCAGAGTTTCAGGCCGAATCCGTCTTCCTTTGTCATGATCTCGACATTTTTTGTCTCATGAACTTCGTCCTCGAGCTTCTTGTGAATTTTAGAACCCTGCCGCATTGCCGGGGTCTTGGTTCGTCGGCCACCGAGTCGATCCAATGTATACCAATACTGCAACTCACACCACGCTCCAGCATTAAGATCAGTGACAGTTAAAGGTCTTCTGGGGTACGAACGAAACCTCTGAAGAGGAGAACGTCCATCGAACGGATCATCGCAATTGTCCGTTGTACCCAGTTCTGATACGTCTTCAACAAGTTCCTTGGATTCAGGATCCATCTTTGATAGATGGACGCTAACTAATCGCTTTGGTCAGTTAGTTGACTGAAAGAGCAAAGCAAGACTGTCGCCTACGATCCGGGTAGAAAACATCCTGGTCAAGCCTGGGGGTATTGGATTGAGCGGGCGGGTTGCGTTCTGGGACACGGTCCGCCTCACGACTGCCCGGGCCAGGATGCGGGGGGTCTGTGAGATTGATTTCATGATCTTGGCCTACCGGCGTGTTCGCCTTGTTGGAATCTGATACTATCCCTGCCGGTATCTCCTTGCTCGGCAGTGTGGTTGCTGGGGGGTTTCCAGATCCAGAGGCTAACTGAATGAGCAACTCCTCCTCCTCAACTGAAAAGTCGTATCCAAATTCGCTGTCGCTATCTGATGCCATGGTAGAAAAGGCCACCGGCATGAATATTTTCGTTGGGTGGCGGTTGAGCGTGTCTTGTGCGACCCAAACTCATGAATGACGCGCGCGCCTAACTCGCGGAGTCACGTGTAGCCTCTTTTTCAGGCACCAGTCATGTCAGCTCTGAATGGCTGCCTACCGCAGGCACCAAAATAAATCCCAAAATAGGCATCGGGCTTAATGGTCAGCCGGCAAGGCTAACAAAGCGGGCAGTGACGAACCGTGGATGACAGTAAGGCCAAGCAGGGTCAAATTTAGAACCCCGGGGCGACGGACCAATTTTGAAGCAGTGATGCTGAAGACGGAAGCACTGGCCATGACCAAGACGTGCGCAATGCAGAGGATGGACGGATGCGGCATGACCAAAACAAAACAAACATGAATCCCTCATAAAGCCTGGTTCCGGCCTCTGCACATCACGCAGCTGCAAATCTAGAACCTCGCTCTCCTTCAGCCGTGCCGTCCCCCGCTATTCCAGGCGCTGGGCTGGTCTGAAACTCGCTAGGTCTGCACAGCCAGAGGTGGCTTGGCTGCCTGACCTGCGACCACGCTGGCCGGTTCGGATCCTAGTCAATAGTGGTTGTCATCGCGGGTCCTACAAGGCAGCAGCCGAGTACAAAGCTTCTGGCAAGCCTCGATGTCATGCAGAGCCTGAGCAAACGCCAATTAACCCTCGCTGTCACTCCCTTTGTCTCCGCTCCGTCTCCTTGACCTCCGTCTCCTCCGGGCCGTCGCCTCCACGCCAATGTCACCATTTCGCCGCCCCACTGCCGGCTCCGGCGCCGAGAGAAAGGCCGGAACTCGCTCGACTCTTCGGACGATTGAGGAAGAGCATTCACACCTCTCGTTCATGTCTCTGCCGACCGAGATTCACCTCGCCATATCCAAGATGCTTATTTATCCCGACGCTTTGTCGCTGAAGCACACCAATGTCCACTTTTACTCTCTCGTCGACACCGGCGTCAACCTCAAAGTCGAGTGGCTCATGGAACGTCGCAGCCTCCATCTTGAGTGCCCCAACGACAGGCGGTGTGATTTGGGAAGTGACCTCCGCTTTTGCCGAGGCAGTGTACCGTAAGTGGCCTGATCTTATATTTTGTGCATGAGCGCCGTATTGATCATGTTTCTGCAGATTATTGATGCAGCGTCGTCGAGAACACATGGAGTGTGAATCACGACCTGGCCTCGGCTGCCTTGTATACGGCACCAACACCTGCTCCCATCGCTCAACCATCAGTCGAAGGCTACCTCGCTGGTTGCAGGTCAAACTGACGGTTGAACTGTGGTGGGTCTTGTTGGCCATGGTGCCCATTTTTTGCGGCTGGTTATGGCTCATTGAGATGGTGTGATGTCTAACAGAATGCCCTTCTTTCTTTTTCTTCACTAAGCACGATTGTATGATTGGGGCTTCTTTTTTCCTCTCACATTTGTATCGGCGGCATGCTCGGCCTTTGTTCGGCCTTTGGATTTAAAGGAGTTATGGATAGGTGGTGATGGTGGCACTGTGAAGCAAAATATTCTTCAGCGAAACTTTTCCTTCAATTTTAATATTTAATCAATACTTGTACTCGAGAACTGATTACAACAGCGAAAAAATGGTCGATATATATTGATATCCGTTTTGTGCTCTCATTCTGCGTCTTTCGAAGGGACTGGGAACGTCTTCAGTAGTTACTCATTTGTAACTAAATAGAACATGATATAAAGCTTGTCGGAAATTTGTGTTTTATAATTCCAAATGAGATGTTATTTGAGTGAACGCATTGAATCTTGGAACGTTTTATTTTCTCGCAAATCTGGGGTTGGCTACTTTTGTTATTTGGACATGTTTTCGTGGACTTGGCTGCAGTTGCTTGGTCTTAATCAAGAATGACTGTGTGATTGGTGATACTCTACGTATTGTTTACGGAAAATCACGTCTTGAATAGATATTATATCAATTATGACGACAAGATACATGTTGATCCACCGTATCTTGTACGGACTCAGTACGGTGTTTACGTTCTCTGAATTCCGACAGTTTGTTGTGTGACGCATCTTTTGAACCTCTGCCAGCATGTATCCAATGAAAACCTCAGATGAATAGGCATAAGCTGTATTCTGGAATGTTACTTAGCGAGAACAAGGTCATATGCAAGACAGCCAGTCTGATTGTGGAACTAGTTCCAAATACTACAAAAGTCTTCACATTCTAGTTTATACAACATCACGGATGGCATCAATTCAATCCCGAATCCAAGCAGTGTCATTTTCTGTTCTATGTGTAACTTTTCTTCTGCTAGAATCAAAATGTAGAATATGCCATATTTAATGTGAATCATTTACCTACACCTTGTTCTTCAACTCCTGCTTGATTCGTGTCACAGTTCCTGGTCCACCATACGTCATGCCGGTGTAAACCATAGCGACACTCGCTCCGGCATTGAGAATCTTCTGTGCCTGCTCGCCATTGGTAATGCCACCTGTGGCAAAGATGACCTTTTGGGAGCTGGAAGGAGCGTTCTTGTTAGCTCCAAAGGCGTAATTGTCCAGCATCTTGCGGTATCGTCCCACAAGATCCAGGGTCCTGCTGTACATGAGAGGTCCGGAGTAGCCACCGGTCTCGTTGAAGTTGGATAGCTCATGTGCGTTGAGCTTGATGCCCTCGGGAACGACTCCTGTCCTTCGCTTGGTGGTGTTTCCTACGATGACTCCATCGACACCACTGGCGTGAACAGCCTGCACAATTCCTTCCATTTGAGCGTCCTCATCCTCATCCGGAGACACCTTGACCATGACCTTGGGAGGTACCTTGCGGTCCGTCTTGGCGGCTTCCTGGACAACTGCACTCAGTAGTCGGGTGAGGGGCTCTGTAGCCTGCAGATCACGAAGGCCAGGGGTGTTAGGGCTGCTGACATTGACAACAATCACATCGGCATATCGTGCCAATCGCTGAACGCAGTAGACATAGTCCTGAGCGACGGCCTTCTCGTCCCGTTCATTGGTCTCCTTGTTCTTGGCAATTTGGACCGCCAGCAGTCGTCCCTCGCGCAAGCTGCCGGGGGGCACATTGGCGTTTCCATCAAGGACGTCCCTTTCGCTTAAACCCAATGATCGACCAAATCGTCGTAGTCGGTCCCGCAGTCGGATGGCCATATCGTCGGCACCGCGAGAGTTGAGACCATATCGGTTGATCATGCCGTCAATGCTAGGAACTCGGAACACACGAGGCTTGGGGTTGCCAGCCTGAGGGAGGGGTGTGCAGCCACCGACCTCAACCACGCCAGCCCCCAGCTCAAACAGCGCATCGGGGATCTCAGCATCCTTGTCAAGGCCTGCAGAGATGCCAATTGGGTTCTTCAGTTCGGTTCCGAAGACGGAAACCGAAAGCTCGGGGCTGTCGAGGGTGGTGTCGCGCTCGCGGGGGTGAAGGTTGAACTCGTACATGGTCTTTAGCGCGCAAGTGCCAAAATGGTGGGCGTCCTCGGCGTCAGGGTAGACATATCGAATCAGGGGGGGCACAACCCATCGGTGGAAGAAAGCCCTGGTGTCGGTGGCATAGCGATAGGTGGCATAGATGCCGGCAGCAGCGGCGGTGCCGTAGAGGACGGCCTTGAGTGCGGAGGATCCGTCGCTGGATGAGGACTCGGATGAGGCATAGCGGCGCTGGACAAGGTGTGATTGGGGCCGAGCCGAGCGCACGGCAACAGAGGCTCGGGTGCCAGGAGCGGCGACTCGCGATCGAAGGAGGGAGGCAGACATGACTGGGAAGAGGCGCTGGACCGGGCCAGCTCCCTCCCAATGGATCAAAGAAAGGTCGAGAGTTGGTTTTGGTGAAGCTCGACACCTCTGGGAATTTCCCGGCTGCAAGTGGGTGGACAGTGTTTATAGCATTGTTGATGCACTGTAAGCATGCAGCTCATGCAGCCAGCCAAGGTTACTTGATAAGCTGTATGCTATATCAATTAATACTTGCCTCTGGGTTCTCTTTTTTGGGAGGAGCCAATAATTAAGGTACTATCTCAAGGTTGTCCAGATGGGCTATGTCTTATGTGGTGTAATAGCTCTAGTAAGTGCCACACACCCCTCGGAGTATTTGAACCGATCCTTGGTCATGAGGATGATAATTTATAGTCTTTAGCGATAGCTGGATCATTTTCATGCCATTCTTATTTATGGCTACTAAAATAATTCATTCAAATTCTGCATGTTATGCAGGCCGTGTTTGGCAGAAGCGAAATCGTATCACAGTAAAATGTATGCCCAATTCCCATCCCAGACTCCACATCATAAACCAACCAGAACCCATTTTTATAATCATTAAGCGGACCCATCACTCACGCGAGGCGGCGAAGGGTGCGTCGTTGGCGAGAATGTTGACGAATTGGATGAGATGATTGAGGAACTTCTTCTCGGGCTGGATTCCTCCACGTGGCTCGTGATTTTGGGTGCTCCGTTCAACTCTGGTGTTCTCATATTTCCGCGCAGCTCTGGGACCCATGGCCTATCGCCTTCCATCTCGTGGACGATGACAGTCTTTTCTTTTGGGTAAGGCGAGTTAACCGAAGCCTCATGGGCTTGGACAAGCTGCTCTTCTAACTGTCGTCGCTTCTTTCGTTCTCGCATCCATAAAAAGACGGCGGTGCCGATTAGAATAACCGCCAAAGCGACGCCGATGCCGATTCCAGCCTGTGCTCCTGGTGATAGTGTGGCTTGAGTGTCTTTTAGTGCTGAGGGTGCTACTGTCTCGGTACTTGTTGATTCTGAGTCGACTGTAGGTGTAAAGGCAGCCGACGTTGTTAATAAGGGAAGCGAGGTCGAGATTGATGTGCTTTTCTTGGTCATGGTCGCCGTTGCAGGTTGAGTTGCCGTTCCGGTGGTCTCCCAATATTGCTCACAAACCATCCAGTATCTGTTTTCCATTTCTACACATGTCTTGTAAGTCGTGGAGCGGGCGACAGCGATACGGTTTACTAACGGAACATCTCGTCGTCTGTACAGTTTTTGCCTAGTTTCCTTTCCCGGTTGTCGAGACAGATGTACATGGTATCGACAATCGTCTGGTGGTTGTTTGTGTAGCAGTAGCAGTCGTAGTCGGTTGTGTTGCATCCTGTGGCTTCGACGCCATTTTGAAAGCATCCACTCACGCATGAGGGGATGCCATTGATAAGTTCCTTGGCATTTGCATTTGCCATGGTGTCAAATGGCGTGAAAGAACGACTATGTTGGAGCTACGATCCAAATTGGGTGGAGAATGCTGCTAGCAAGTATTGCAGTAAGTGAGGAAGCAAGCGCACTGCGCAGGAATGGATTAAAGAGGTAGCCAGAGGAGGCGGATGCAAAGAAGTGGATGGACCCTTAAGCGTCTTGAGGTCTGGGACATGGCTGGATGATATGGGGTTGCTGAGACCATCCCATTCTTTAATGAAAGGCCTCTCTCTAGCCGAAAGCTCGGGTTGCCTGCATCGGCAGCTCGGAACAGAGCTTCTGCCCCATGCATCCTGACCAAGGTGTCAGCACAAAGACCCAAGCTGCTCAGAGATTGGGCATTCAAAGTCATGGCGAGGCGACTAAGCCAGTTGAAGCACATCGCAGGATGGCAGCCCTGGCCCCTAAGCGCGCCCTTCAATCTTATTGCGACTAGGGCCGGGGCCGACAGGCCACCATTCAGCGAGGTCCAACCGCACGTCGATCCTACTGTGAACCAACGGGCGTGGTAGCAAAGGAGACTAATGTCCGTGCTGCATATTCAGCTTCTAGCCTAGCTTCCTACTTGGCTTAAGCGCGTGGGTAGGGAAAATAGGGCTGCGCGGGCCGGTCCAAGTTCCAGGTCACATCAGGCGTTTCAAAACCCAGGCTTCGGCGTTTTTTCTCTGTAGTTCATCAACGCGCTTGCATAGCTATACTGGTATGCAATGAATGATAAAAAGGTGAAATATAGCCAGTTTTCCGGTCGTTTTCAGAATGACTCTTCTCATATCTTGTGGCATCCTCTTTTCGGCGGTGTCCATTGTCACCCCTCAGCTGGGTCTCCAACACGGCCTCCGCCTGCAGCCTGCTGCGGCAGTGCTCAACTGAGTTCTCACACCGGCTCTTGTTTTTTGCGACATTTTTATGCATATTGTCGCGGCGGCGCTTATTGCAGCGTGGGCAGTGGACGCCTGGTGAACTTGTTTCTTGTGGTGGCTACCTGAGCTGAGACGTGCATCGTTGTCATAGGCTGAAAGAAAAAGGTTGTGAAAGAATATTGTTGGTAGTGGCTCATCTGCTGGGTTTCTAAAGGCAATTGTAAATCCGCCGAGAAGATCATTTCTGCATTGGCTTTAGAGTGAGCACACTGCTTGAGACAGCGGGGTACTCTTTTTCCCATTCTTTCTTTGGCAAGCCGTGTCTGAGATTACTAGGCGATTTCTATCCGGACGCTAAGGTGAATCCTTCGCTTCATCTAAAAACCCTGATAGTGTGATTGTCGTCAGAGTCGCTTCATTTGTGGACCCCGTGCGTTCCATTTCGGCATCGGTTAACAGGAAAGATGGAAGAGTCAATCATGCATAATTCAAGATCGATCACCACCCCGACAGGGATGCGAATCACGTTTCCACAATTAACAGCGAATCGGTTGCCATGCCAGTGGCTATTACAACCCAGTTCTTCAACCATCCTTTTCCCAGGAACAACCTGTGAACTGGGCAGGGATGCAACAGTTTAATTGCTGGAATCTGCGTGCAAATCCAGGGGCGCATGGGTCTTGTTTCCGGGCCAGGCCGAAGAACCAAGGAGCACTTGGCAGCTCGATAAATGCAACCACATCGCATTAACTACCCACGTGGAATATCTGGAGAACCCACGAATGTGCGATATCACATGACATGACATGGTTTAATCACTATCCGTAATTGGCGCGAATTTTATCAGTCAACTTAATCTATGATCCATGTTGTTATTATCCCGGTAAATGTTGGCGAACATTGTGCTTTGCTTTTCACCTTGTAAGCGCTGCAGGCAGTGGGCACAGGAATTTAGGAAGGCATGCCATCAAAGGAATTAAAGTGCTCTGGTGGAGTTTTCATCCTTCTATTTGTCAAAGGTAATGAAGAAATAATACACTGCCAAGTCGGATACAGCAACCAGGTTTGAAACCTTCTGAGAAACAAAGAGTGCATGGGCGATGTAGTTAGATACCAGGCGTTCGATTTGCTTTCATGGTATGCCAACGAATTAAGGCTTTATAGTTTGCAATATACCTTTCCAGAGAGTTGAGAATGATTCTTCTTGATCAAGTAGTTTACTTTTGTATCATCCGTCGCTTGACTCTTTGAGTGTGGAAAATTTGGTTATCAGGCATTCCTTGTATGTCCGCATCCTCCTACTCCACTATTTCAGGTCCAGGCAGGACTCTTGATCTTAAGCACGTCCAAAGAGAGAAAGCGATTACCAATTCATGTCTCATTGGCCTCACCGTCGATTGTTTTGACAGACACAAAAGACCTTTCGTTCACCAATCCAAGCTCACTCGTGGTAGGAATGATCAAAGGAGCTTGGCACAACTAAACTTTTCACTTGTAAAGACCTCTTTCACATATTACAAATGTTTTATTTGGCTTGGTTTATCTTTGGGGACATGTGTTCTCGCTATCATTGATTCGCGGACTCCTTTATAAGGGAATCGGCCTTGCGCTTCCAATTTCTCTCTGCCTTTTTGAATAACAGTCTGACCAGAAACTGTTAACTCTCTTTGTTTGCAATGTTTTCACCTTATCATGTGGGATCAGCAGTAGTTAGCTTGAGTGGGCTGTGTTTGTCTGCATGTCTTTCCATCCGCCAAATCTACCTGATCCATTAAACCATATAACTTGTAGGTTCCGATATCAAAGGCAGAAATTAGCTAATCGTATTGCCATATGAGTGAAATAAACGAGTCTCAGGTCTATTTTAGTCATTCATCCGGAAGTGTGGACATGTGGGTGGCAAAGTTCAACTTCCGAAGGATCATTTCCGCTCCATATTCAGTTAAACACCGCTAATGGGAGATACTCGGGGCTGCTGAGGAAGGCTCCACATAGTCAGATGGAGTTTGGAATTGGTGAGTAGCGGTGTGCTATCAATTCCCTTCATACCCTTAGGATAAGGGTTTTAGCGCAAGCACAACCCGAAGCGAAACTTACGAGGAAAGCACAGAATTGAGAGTAAAAAAAAGATGCCAATAGAGCATCAAATATTGTTGGGGGGTTTTACACTTGTTAATGCAACCTCGAATGGGAATTTTTTAAGTGTGGAATGTCCTTTTTGGGAAAGGCCCAGAACGAGTCATGTTGAGGCCAGGTGCATTCAAAAACAAGCTTGGTGGGTTTTTGGAGAGGTGCATGACCTCGGCAGATCACGATAAGGTCCAAGCATCAAAGATGATGAGGATACGAGGTGGATTTGAGTGTGGGTTTCATACCAATATTTAGACAGAATTCGTATTTCTGAGTTATTAGTGAGACCATATTTAAAGATCACAAGGATCCTTGGAAAGAATGAACAGGTAATCTATTTGGTCTAGTATATCAAGAAGCCCTTGGGGTATGGCATCCATTTGAGGCCTCACAACTAAGCGCGAGAGTCGCCAAGATTCCACCCGAGCACAAGCACGCTCGGGGCATGCCGGGAAAGCTCCGACCGACACGTCGTCAGTGCCGATCTATCGGGTGTTGAACTCGGGCGAGTTTTTTGGGTTCGGATTTATGGTGCTAGCGGGAATCGGACATTGCCATGATACATGCACGTTATGTACGTGCGACTCGATATCGGCATATGCTACGGGTTAGGTTGATAGGTTGTGCACGCGACCAGCCTCTCGGGTTCAGCAGCATAGTTGATTATACACTTGTCGAATGAGCAGGTTTTCCTACCTCATTCACAACTCGCATTCCAATGCAGGCTTTCGGCGGGTTTAGACATTCATGATTGGCTCGGATATTTCTGCCTTTTCCTCAGAGATGGCAGCATTCGCGCACAGATGCGGTGATATGGATGAGTCCTGTTCCGGCGCAACATGTCCGGATGGAAAATCGAGTATAAATATGACCAGAGGAATCGTCCAATTGCAAGATATCTCTCTCTTTCTGTGAAGTAATAGCCGTGGTTGAACAACTACACTTAGCCGACAACCCCAGCAGCGACAGCTTGCCCTGTCGCTCCCGAAGCTTGGTTGAGTCGGGGTCCTCGGGCACCCAGGCCACCCCCCACTTTTCCCAGGCCCTCGGCGAGTCCTGGCGAGGCCTGGACTCTCACAACATTTGGGGCAAAAAAAGCGAGGAAAACGAGCGCCCAGCCGCTGCGACCCAAATAAGGCCGTCATCAACCACGGCTGACACCGTTACTTCCTCTTCCAACGACACCCAGCTCTCACAGCGCCTCTCGAATGGATCCAACAAGCACCCCGGAGTTCCAAAACGTCCTCCATAAAATCATCGTTGATGACATTATCGAACAGGATGAGAGGGAATTTGCGGCTTTTGCTGCACTGATGACCCTGGTCAAAAACCAGCAGGAATCATCTGACGACGATGTATGCCAGCCCGACCACATCTCTGATCCGTCATGTCATGTGAGCTAATCATGAAGCAGTACGACTCAGAGTACGACTATGAGTCCGCCACGGGGAGCCGTGACGACGAGGATGAGGAAGAGGAGGAATCAGTCATCCCGGGACGGGCTTTGAACCAGCCTGTCGTAAGAAAGAGAACTCACAGTGAGCTGCACTCGAGGGCCCTGCCCCCCGCGAAAGCAGCACCCCCGGCCAGCAAACGAGTCCGCATTGAGGGCATTCCTCTTGCGCCTCAGCCCAGCAAACCCCAACCCACCAACACCGACACCAAGAGCTCTTCTGAGCAGACGCAGACACTCTACTCACCCTCGGAAGCCATCTGCAAAATTAACCCCAAGGAGGAGCCTTTCGCCTATGACCGTGCCTCGGCAATCGCCGAAGTTAAAATGCGGTACAGAGGCATGGCCATGGACAAAGCCTTGGCCATCGTGTCAACCCGCTTCCTCAACGACGCCCAGGCCGCGCGCAAGTACAGCGGACTGCAGGAGGGCGCCAAGGAAAGCTACTTTAACCAGCTTCTTCGAGAAGGGTTTGACAAGCCATGGGTGCCTGCGACTCCCAAGGATGGCGGTGTCAAGCCCCCGCAAACGCACATCAAGAAGGAGCAAGAGCAGGCAAAGCCCGCCGCGCCTGTTCCTAAGCGGGATCAGAGCCAAACGACAAAGTTGAGGTCGGATGCCCTCAAGCAGGTCGATGCAAGATCGCAGGGGAAGCTAGAGGACAGGGTGCGGCTGTGGCTGGATAATGTCATTCCAAATTAGGAACATGGTCAAGAGATGGGAACAAGGGCATGTGATATCACGACGGGAATGGGATGCAGGGACTTTTGGCTATAATGGGGCATGAGGCAAACATTGAGATACCCTCGGAGCGTAATGGTATATGGCACACGGACGTTATGAACTTATCTAGGATATAAACCCGCGAAAATTGACGTTTTTTCTTCACTGTGCGAGGACGCAACCCTGTCTTGATTGGGACTGGTCTCGAGATGACGACAATGCTGAGATGGAGCGTGCGTCAGGGTTGTCACAGGCCAACCCTCAACCGTCAGAGGACGAGATGGAAACAAGGTGCGGCAAATGGCAGCCATCCAAGAGCGCTCGACCTCTGCCCCCCACCGAACAACCTCGGCGGGAAAACCTATGGTCGATTTGACACTCAGCTTGAAACGTTTCGAGTGTGGGTGCGGCAGTGAGGTGGCGAGGAACACCCCGCTCGGGGCCAAGATACAGGCTAAGCGGCCAAGAATAGCGGCCAGGAATAGCAGGCTTTCTGGGCCGCAGCGGCGTCGTAAACCTTGGCTGAGTTGAGTTTGATGCTTGGTTTTCTAGCCGCGATCCAGGGTCTCTTTTTTTTTTTTTCGCCTTGGCCCCGACCTCTTTCACGCGGCCTGCTCGGATTCAAAAACTACTGTGCTTAGATGGATCACAATTGCCTGCGTCATGCCATCCTTCCATCTCACATAATCGGAGGATACGAGGGGAGATGCTTTACTGGTGCATGACGAGGACCAGGGAAGCTAGTGTCGGGGCTGAGGAGCCTACGAGGGCAGCTGGAAGGTCGAAACTAGGAAGGGTCCAGATCGAGCACCACAGAACAGAAGCAGAAAAAAAAAAGGCCCCCACACGGACGGTGTGGTTTGGTTTTAGGCTCCGGCTTGGCCAGAACAAGCCACAGCCACCAACCCGCCGGGATGGATTTCAGCTGCGTAGGCCTTTGGGGCTTTTCAAGGTTGTATCGTATCTGGGGATTCGAGCAAGGTGTCGACGAGGCATGCGGGTGGCTGCAACCGCACCGAGATGTGATTGATGTCTAGAGATGCGAGACAAAAAAGACAGCGCGACAATATGAAACAAGCCACTATATTCTGATGCCATCACATGGAAACTTGCAACGTGGAACGGCGCAGCTGCAAACCATCTCACAGGCTCTCTGGCTACATGGCCACAATGGGAGAGGGGCAATTGGCAACGCATCGATGTACGTTAGCGCATGTGGCTTTGCCTGAATGGCATCTACGAGGGGCCCTGTGCCCCTTGTGTTGCCAGCTGCCAGCTTGCGTACCATGTAGGACGACGTGCAACGCTTGCAACGCTAGCAACTCTACTGCTCGCGCTGCGGACGGGACGGCTCCACGGCTAAAAACCGACTGCGTCCCGAACACGACGGACGACGCACACATGGATCGCAGAACTACGAGTTCGCTAAAAGACTTGCCCGAGACTGGCAGGTGGGGACAGCATGTGGTCGTCAGTTTCGGCGCAATGCATACAACTGAATCTCCGAACAACAGATCAGAAGTGAAAATGGGGAGGGGGCCCAGGAGGGCTGGATTGGATTGGAGGGGGGCGACAATTACGTGGTTTCCCTGCCAAACATGATGGATGAAGTCGATACAAACCCAGTCCGACCAGGTTCACGTTGATTCCCCCTGTCAATCCCGTGGCTTCCATTGATTCCGACTGGGAACTGGGTTGAGCTAGGCGGAAACTCTCTGGCTGGCAAAACACACCTCGAGAGCCAGGACAGTGTGAGATGAATGCGTTAGTGGTGCATGTGCCCACCCACTCTCAGGAGCAAAAAAGCAAGTCGGTCCTCCAGGGAACCCGGAGCACAACAACAACGAACGCCCAGCGTCGCCGCAACTTATTACCGAGAGGGCCAATCTACGGGCCTGGGGCATGTTTCTCCCCGTGGTCCCACCCTGGGTCTCACCCCGTCTCACCCCGTCTCGCTGGGAGCTTCAGTGGCTGGTGGTGGGGAACATGGCGTGCCACTGTTGCCCCGAAATGGAGGGTGGGTGGTGCAGCCTGGGCCGTGATAGAGGGCAGATGGGGGGGGGGAAGCTATGCCCACTGAGCCACCGAGAATAGGCGCTGCCCACCACCCCCCGCGACGCTTGACGTCGACTCCGCAACGCACTCGTTCTCGTTAGCAGCCCGTAGAACCAGCCATCCATGGACCCCAAGGCAGACAGGGAACCTGCCGCAGAAGGGGAAGAAAAAAGTAGGTTCCCCATCGCGCCTTGGCGCAAGCGCTTGGTCCAACCCATCATCCCATCCCGTCCTTGGCTTTAGGTCCTCGCTCCTCCTCAACGTTTCTCTTCTTCTTCTTCCTCGCACGTTTACATGTCCCCGTCCTAGGCTAAACCAATATCACTCCTCTTGACGAGTTTCTTTTTTTACTTGTGTTCCTTCTTTTTGCTTTTTTTGGTTTGCTTTTTGTCCATTGTTGTTCCCTCCGTCGGCTGAAGAACAAAGAATATCTCCCCGAGCTCCGAGCAAAACAAAAACCACCACCCCGGCCCCCGTAGCCATCGTCGTCATCGCAAATCGATCTCGCCGCGATCCCACCCACATGCCGTCGTGAACCAGCGTCCCGATTCCGAATCCCCTCCTCTCCGCCCTCCTTCTCTCCTCCTCCCACATCTTCCGCCATGGATGCCGACTACGATTTGTATGCGAGAAGCGGCGGCCTCTCCATTGGAGGCTCGGAGCGCCCTAGCTGGTACAAGATCGTGGGTATATGTCTGGCCGCCGGCTCCGGTATCTTCATCGGCATCTCCTTCGTCCTGAAAAAGGTCGGCCTGCTGCGCGCAAACGAAAAATACAATGAAGTCGCCGGTGAAGGCTACGGCTACCTCAAGAATGCCTACTGGTGGTCCGGTATGATTCTGATGATTATCGGCGAGATCTGCAACTTTGTCGCCTACGCCTTTACGGACGCCATTCTGGTTACACCCCTCGGAGCCCTGGCCGTCGTCATCACGGCCGTTCTGTCAGCAATCTTCCTCAAGGAACGTTTGAGCATGGTCGGGAAAGTTGCCTGCTTCCTCTGCATCGTCGGGTCTGTAGTCATTGTTATGAATGCGCCTCACTCGTCGTCCGTCGCCGATATCCAAGAAATGCAGAAATACGTCATTGCGCCTGGGTTCCTCTCCTACGCAGGTGTAATCATTATCGGTTCAGTCATCACTGCCCTATGGGCCGGACCCAAATGGGGCAACAAGAACATGCTGGTGTACATTTCCATCTGTAGTTGGGTCGGCGGCTTGAGTGTCGTGTCAACCCAAGGTCTGGGTGCCGCCATCATCGCTTGGATCAGCGGCGAGCCTCAGTACAAGGAGTGGTTCTTCTGGGTTCTTCTCGTCTTTGTGATTGCCACTCTCCT
The DNA here is from genome assembly GCA_003031705.1 of Calonectria naviculata. Taxonomy (NCBI): domain Eukaryota; kingdom Fungi; phylum Ascomycota; class Sordariomycetes; order Hypocreales; family Nectriaceae; genus Calonectria; species Calonectria naviculata. The sequence goes on from NAGG01000387.1 coordinate 25,958, forward strand.
GACGGAGATTATCTATCTCAATGTAATGCCCAATCATTCAAGCCTGGGTCGCAATTGCTAACTCTCCTTGCAGAAAGCTCTTAACATTTTCAATGCAGCCCTCGTCACCCCGACTTACTACGTCTACTTTACCAGCACAACAATTATCACATCCGCCATTCTATTCCGGGGTTTCAAGGGCACAGCCTCATCGATTGTCACCGTTGTTCTCGGCTTCTTAACAATTTGTTCCGGTGTCGTCCTACTGCAACTTTCCAAATCTGCCAAGGATGTCCCCGACTCTGCTGTCTTCAGCGGAGATCTCGACCAAATCCAGACCATCGCCGAGCAGGAGCAGCCGGAATCCGAGCCCAAGGCAGATGCCATCCGAGGAACTGCTGCCATCATGCGCCAGATTTCCAGGCGACGAATGAGAATGGAGGCCGAGGAGCTGAAGCGAATGCACGAGGAGAAGATGATGATGGAAAATATGGAGCCCATCAGCGAGGATGGACAGCCTCAATGGGAATGGGATGGACTGAGGAGGAGACGGACCATGACAGCGCGATCACAGAGCATTCGTTCCGGAGCCCCAACATCCCCGCCGCCGTCCACCCCAGGCCTCCCCCCGCCACGCACGCCGCGCAGTCCTCATCCTCCTCTAGGCATGTCGCATTTCCCCGCCGACGACGACTACGACGACAACGACCGCAGCACTATTTTCTCCAGTATTGCAGGTACGATACGAGGCCGTAACAGGGGCCTCAGCAAGGGCTCCTCCCTTTT
>NAGG01000388.1:0-90538 GCA_003031705.1 Calonectria naviculata
CAAAAAAAGAGCAGAGATAGGGCGAGTGAGGCCGAGTGGGAGGCAGAGAGGGAGAGGGTATCATGACAGGGCACACGACAGACTCGCAAAGAGAATGCCAGACACTGCTCGATGGGCTCGAGATGGAGAGAGGGTGACGGAGACGGGGCTCGTACGCACCATGGCGGCCATGATGGCGGTGGGCGAGGCTGCGGGCCTTGAAAAAACGCTGTGGGAGACTTGGAGACGGCGGTCACCTCGCGGGCGGCGGGATTAGGTTTTGGGGGTCGAGGTTTGTCGCAACGAGACGAGGCAGAGGAGGGCTGCAGAGCTACCGCTGCACTGGGGCGGGCTTTTGGGTGGTGGTGAGAGGAATGGCGCGGGCGTGGAATGATGACAGGACCAGACACGAAACAGGGCGCGTTTGCTGGACGCCCGATATTTACTCAAACCGGGTGGGGCCGGCCGGGTTCGGGGGCGGTGTTGGCGGTGTTGGCGTTGTTCAACAAAAGACAAAGGGACAAAGGGACAAAGGCGGGCGAAGGGCGAGCGCAGATGCGAGCGAGAACAGTCGTGGCCAGTCTTGCTGTTCTCCGTGAGGCTCGGTCCGAGTTGGTCGGCCTACGAGTCAATCCATGTGTTGGCCCATCGCCTGTCCGTCTGCTGCTGCTGGTCGGCCTTCGTCGTCCACCGTCGTCGGCCTTCGGTCTTCGCTTCGGCGCTCAGCCCAGGTCAGGTCAGCCCCCAAAAAGCCCAGGCCAGCGCAGCAGCCTCGCCACCAGCCAAATTCATGCGTGAGGCTGCTGGACGGTCTGTGGTATTTTTGGCATGAAGCAGACGGGGTTTTATAAAATGCGGGAGAAGAAGAGCATATTTGTGTTCTGGAAACCAGCTAATCAACTAATACCGTCTGTCATGTTGAATCTCCCAGTTTCGGAGAAATGAACTGTCACCCCGTCTACATCGCTCGGCAATCGTCCATCCTCACTCTAGACTACCGAGACAGTACTTGCCACTTCCTCTCAGCGTCTCATCTAAATAGCCGACAGCCCTCATCTCGCACTGACGTAGCCTGTGGGAAAAATAAAACACCCTATACAAAACCCACTACACCACACCGACCGACTTACAGCCCTGACCGCCATCTCTTGACGGCGAAACCGGTCACCGCTCCCAGATTCAATGCATTGTCCACACCACAAAATCCTGCGCTGTAGGGTAAGCGGCAAAGGCCATCCAGCTGACCGTGTGAGGGGTCGCTAGCTGGTCAGCTGACTCGACGAGCCCCTATTCAGGCTCAAACGAATCATGCCCAAGCCGCCTCCAATGGCGCCGTCGTTTCACCCATGACTAAGCGACCCCGACGACTAACATCCGGATAACAAATTCCAATCACAAGCTTTAATGTAAGAAATGGATTCGAAAATATGCATAAGGATGAACCATGTTTATTCGGGATAGAGTCCCTGAAGGGGAAAATCAACCGCTAAACGGAAAATCTTGTCGCCGTCTAGAACGGGTCCCCATAAACTAGCAAGTTTACTTTGGTGTGATTCACTGCAGCTGCAAACGAAACAATTCCATGCTTTCAAATGCTCCAAAATTTTATAACCCCCCTAAAAGAATAAAACACGCATTTTGGCCCATTTAGGACGAGAAAGAGAACTCGGGGATGCTGATTGTCGTCACGGTCCATGTCTTGCCACCGTCGCTGGTCGACATGTCACCGGTAACACCGTCACCCTTGGCCATGGTGTTGATGTAGTCGGGGTCGGCAACATCCAGAATAATCTTGGTGTTAATCCAAGCTAAGAAAAAAACAAAATGGTTAGCTTTTGAACATTGTCCATGTTTTTGGTCGCTTACTGTGAGCGGGAACAGTGCCGCAGTTGGTCTCGGCACATTCCACGGCGGAACCCCAGCCCTGAGCCTTGCCGTCGCTGGTGGACAGAGTGGAGACGGTCTTGTTGTTGACAAGAACAGTCTGGGTGTAGTTTCCGGTCGAGTCATCAAACTTGTCTAAACATCATCAGTCAGCCTCATGCTACCACAACTCCTAGGTACATCCGTGTGTCTCTTACAGTGCATTGTGACCTGGTCGCCGGCAACAGCAGTTGAAGAGTCTCCCTCCACGGGCATCTGGGTAGAGGCTGCATTTCAAATGTCAGAATGATCATCAACTATGCTTGGAAAACAAGGACCAACCAGAGGTGCTGAGGAGCGTGTAGGCATAGATGCTCCAGCTGTCGGATTGCCAGTTGTCGGCAATGGACTGAATCAGGTCGCCATTTGAAGTACCCATTCCAACCCAGAGGGAGGTGTCGCCAGAAGAACCGCTGGGAGCCTTGGGAAGCACGAGAGTCGCAGTGGACTCGCGGATAAAGGAGTTGGACGAGACGGGACCGGTGCTAAATGCAGGGCCCATGGCAGCGTTCACTGAGGTGAAGGCCGCGGCGGCCAGAGTGGCAACAATCTGTCGTGAACTAGGCATTGTGATTTTGAGGCTGTGGATGTTGACTTGGTTGTTCTCTGATGATTCTCAAAACAAGTGCCAAGCCCAACTTATATATCTATTCTTGACCATGTCTAGTATGACGTGTGGACTGTCCATAGTTCCACAAACCATCCCCTAATTCCTGTCAGAATGTTGAAATCAAGCGGCTGGATTGACCCAGGAAACAGGGATAGTCCACTTTTGCTCATTGTTTCGAGACTTCCGCATTTCCGTGCTGTAGTGCTGTCACCGTTGAAGCGTTTCCTGTGGTTGGTGGAGTATTTTCTCAAACGGGCCCATGGCCGTGGTTGAAACAAGTGCTCAAAAACCCCGACAAAGAAGCGCCTCTCAACACAGACCATGGTTCCACTGGCCGCTGCTCGATCCCGGGAAGACGGTCGTCCCCTTTCTCCAGTTTAATGGTCGCGGGTGCCATTTTGGTGGACCGACTAAGCACTGGAACGAGTTTAGAGCAGGGTCTGGTGCCGATGTCCCGATTGATCCACTCACGTTTTCCCAGGAGAACATGGGAATAAACGCCAAATTCACCAGCAATCACATTTGGTATCGGCTTTGAAATTAACGTGTGGCATTTTCCAGCCCTTGACATCGCAGCTCATAGTCCCGAGCGTCGCTGAAAATGGCGGGCATCTCGAAGCGTTGGTCACGATAGTACTTTTCCTATACACGTAGGTAGTTGGTTGGAAATCTACCTTGCAAATTATTTTATGACTATTTATTTCCAGAAGTGCTCATGTCATTGCACGCTATGGATGCAGGTTGACTGTAGTCGATGCACATTAGCGGATAGACCCGAGACAGGGACACACTAAAAACATGATTGGAGAGCTGTTGGCAGCGAGTATAATTGGATAAAATAATGACCTAAAGCACACTATCTATCAAGATGAAACACCTAATTGACATCTCTTTGCATCTTCGCATCTCCAGCACATCCCTTTCTGCAACATTCCGACAAGTATGCAAATTGACGGGCCTAGAACGACGCTTTAATAAACCCGAACCATCTCAACGACGCCAAAGCCCTTCTCTTGTCCAAGAAACGAGCCCTCGACCGTCATGAAGCCCTCGTAAGCCGAATCCGAAATAGCGACCGAGCCGAACATTTCCTGGTCATTACGGACAGTCTTGATGTCAAGGTAGTCGCCGTTGTCAAAGTCGAGCCTCCAGCTAAGAGGATAGGTGATGTTGCTGTTGGGGGAGGTCCATGCATTGCTCTCATCGGCCTTGAAGGTGTAAGAAATGACGTGCTGGGTGTCTCCATCTGCTCGAACAGTGCCATACAGCAGCTGCTCACCCTCTTCATTCAGATCGATTGCCCAGAGGCTGGCTTTGACGGTAGACTCTGGGAAGTTGACCTGGAACCATGTCCAGTTCTTGGGGGTAGCCCAGGCAATCTGGCGATCATACCAAGTGAAGGAGCTTTCAGGATCAATTTCAATGACTTCATTTTCGATGGTGATGTTGCCGGTTGTTTTGCTGGACGGAATGCTCCACTCAGTGGCGTTGGCGAAATTGTCCGCAAAGGCAATTATTCCATTGCCGCCGTTAAGGAGTGCTGTGGATGTAGAGTCCCAGCTAATGTCCATTGAGAAGTTTGATGTCTGAATGTACGCGTTCAGGCTCGAGACGCTGTCATCCGAGGTGGCCTTGAAACCATGGGTACCGAAATCGGCATGCATGGGAGACGACCGGTCCGAGGCACCATCCTTGATGTTGCAGTAGGTGAGATCAACCCAGTAATCTAGAGATTTGAGATCTAGGATTGAGGAGCGACATTTAGCATCCGGGCTGTCAGGGTTAATCTCAGTCAGAAGGTGGGCGATGGCGAGATACTGCCTGCCGTTGCTGCCGGTGATGTACGAGCTCGACCACCAAGAGGAGCCCTTGTCCAGTTCGTACTGAGAGTCGGTAAAGTCAAACAGGGCAGGAACACGGGGCTGGTTTTGTTAGTCATGCTTTAAACGATAGCTGTTCATGAGTGAGGCTGGCCTTACTTTGTATGATGAGTGGGATTCTGGCTCAAATTTATAGCCAGCACAAATGCGCCCAAAGATGGCTGCAGAGATAAGATGGTGTTTCATTATGAATTGTTGGTGATATTGTAGGGAAGTAGATTGAGAGAGGCTGTTGATGCTGTTTGAAAGACTGTACTGGCGGCTTGAGGACCTTTATATAGCCAAAGATCGAATGCCTTTTGGTATCGCATCATCATTTAGACTCTGTCCAAGCCACCGCATGATTTCCACTTTCGTATCCAGGCCCGAAAGACCGGCGAAAATACCGGCGATGATGCCGTTATTTTTTCTACAAGCCATTTGTGGACCTGCAGGTGCCATTGGAGGTACGAGATTCGTGATTGGATGTTGTATGGGTTTCTATTCAGAATGAGTTAGCATTGAGGGGCTGCAGGGATTTGACACCGGAAGACGGGGAAATTATAAGGTTAAACAACTCACTCCGTTGATCATTCGGTGGCCAGTTCATGAATCTATTCGAATAATCAAAACTTTACGCGATATGGGGTGTTGGAGTTGGCTGGTACCGCTGAGTAATCGGTGGGAGCTAAACCCGAGCGATGTGATTGGGCTCCACTTGGATCATTTGGTCAACACCAAGCCATGACCAGCCTCGTTAGGCTTGAGAAATTGAGCCCCGTAATCAGTCAGCGGCCAGAGGTTCAATTACTTCGGCGGATGTAAGACATCATTAAATCCAGGCCGAACCAAACGCCTGAAGTGATTGCTAGCCGGCTTTCCCACGACCGCTGCTTTGCCCTGGCAAAGCGTTCAAGTCAGACCCAAGATAGCTTAGCCTAACAGAGATATCATGTAAATAATATTAGTCTAGGATAAAGAGATTACAGAGAAAGTTCTTTCAATTTAGGAACCAGACAAATTTGGCTGGCTGGGCAATTGGTATACCCAACTCCGTGTGTTTCCAGCAAACACAATGTACGGGTAGCGGTTGAAGAGTCACTGCTAAGTAATAGAGCAAGGGTAGTATTTCTTACAGTTATTATTACATAAATAAATTTAAATCAACTAGCGGCAGAGAACTATTGGTCTGGAAGCGCCTATGGTTGTTCTGATGTTTGCTGTTTTGCCCATTGCATCTCAATAGCAACATGCATTCATAACCATGACAACAATCGCAATATGTGGTTCTTTATAAATAGAAAAAATGAGAATTAATACGGAGTAGAGAAAACTCGTGTCGATTTGTGTCGTTCTTATTACTTAAGATCATTTTAAGTAGAGTAGTAATGGCCTCTTGGCCATGCTGACTCTCCTCTTTGACACTTCGTTAACCAAACAATCTCCACGCATGCTGCAAAGTATTATCTCAACCCTTACCAAGCTCTCAAACGCATTTGAACGATGAGGGAACAGTCGGATCCCCAGCTACATAATGTTGGACCTGGGGATACATGCAGAGGTCTCTCTCTACCTGTTGGCCAAAGCCGTCCGGCCCAGTGGCGCGAAGGGTTTCGGGCGCCGCCCCTCGTTCCACCCAGTCAATTAGAGCCTTGAGTGAATCCTTCGGTGTGATTCCTTTATCCACGCTATGGTCGGCGCCGGGGGCCAGAAACAGGCGATAGAAGTCGTGGGCCATTGGATCGTGGGCAAGAACGCGGTCAGCGTACTCGACAGATCCATTAACCGGAATGAGCTGGTCCGCCATGCCGTGCCAGGTAATCAGTTTCCCGCCGCTGTTTTTGAATCTAGACAGGTCTGGATCCGATGTGTCGATAATGGATTGGTATTCGTTGACAGAGGCCTTGAACAAATCGTCCCATTGCTGCGCAGAAATAGCTCTCACATCCATTTTACTGTCCTTGACAACGAAGTAGCGGATCCAGACATCTGAGATGGGGAATCGAATACTGTCACATTTCCCATCCTCACCACAGCCGGTCGCTAGAGGCCCCATGGGTCCCCACATGACGGAGTCTTTACCAAATCCATACCATTGGAACCTCCCATCGGAATCGCGGGGACCTGTCCAGGCAGCCTCGGCGGCCTTGGCGGCAGCGATGGTAACTGTTTTCTTCTCACCATCGCAGTCAAAAGGATGACCAACGAGGGTGCGCGGATCGAAGAAGCAGCGCGAGGGCATTGAGATGACACCGTCTTCAACACCGTCAAGAAGATCGCATGCTTTTATGGCAGCAGCACCTATAGCCTGGAACTCACAAGGCGGAGGATAGACGCCAGACTTGTCCATGACCCTGAGGGGCCAGAGAGTTGCCCATAGGAATTTGGTCCAGTTGATAGCGGGGCAGATGCTTAGAATGCCATCAAAATCTTTTGGGTATTTCTGGGCAAGGACAAGGCCCTGCTTGCCGCCAGTGGAAGCACCGCTGAAGTACGAATATTTTGGTGGCACGCCGTAGAACTCCTCAGTCAGAGCCTTCCCGATGACGGCCATGTCGTGAAGGGCAACGTAGGAAAAGTCGAGGAGTAGTGGCCAATTGACATTGCCAGGGCTGGATAAAGGCCAATCTGGATCATAGCTCATGCCGTCCATAATACTGTCCGAATGACCACCGTCTGTCGTGCTGACTGAGAACCCAAGCTCCAACGACGGCAGCATGGTGAACTCGATCAACTCTGCTCCACCAGTGACTAAACCACCTCCCCCATTTGCTTGGAATCTACCATTCCAATTCTTGGTCGGAAGGAATGTCATGACCTTGACATTATCGTTCCAGCCGGGGTGAGTGTAGGTGACGGTAACATTGCAGTAGTTGAGACCTTCGAAGGGCTCTAGATTCATCCCTAGCATGGGGTTGCGGCTTATGGTGTGGTTGCGCATCTCAACGGCTGTTAGAGATAGAATCTCCAAGCCGGGTATCTTGGGCTCTGCGATATGGTCGGCGCTACAGATGCCTGTTGCGCCAAAGGCTACCTGCGAGAGGCCGTCGTCCTTCCATTGTGCCCACGCGGACTGGGCCAGGAAGATCCACAACCATGACCGACTCATGTTTGTGAATTTGATTAGGAGATGCTATAACAAGGCTTGAGGATTGAGTATCTGACTTGATTGTGGTATGACATGTGGGGGTAGACGGACAATAAGTAAGAAGAAGTGTAGATGCGGGCCCTGGCATTTATTACACGTACAACGCTCGAGGCCTGACTAATCTGCGGCGTACCCTCTCGAGATGGGGGCTCAAGTAGCGATGATGTTGATTAAAATAGATATTATGATTACATGGTGGGATAGGCATGTGGATTTTGTATTGATGATTCCCCACGTTTAAGGACGAATGAATGTACGGGGCAGAATCCCCCTGCTCTCGGTGTCGATATAACCCGCCAGCAATAAGCTCGTGTGATACTACAAATCTTGGGGATATTGCGATAGAATTGGCCGTTGTCGCGAACCGACTAATAGGATTCACGCACATCGGGAATTGCATCCCCGCATTGTATCTACCGCTCAATCTGCCCATCTTTGAACGGGATCTCATTAAACGAGTGATTTCCTCGGCTCAGAGCACGGCAAATGCAACCAAATCGTGACAAACCTGACGGACTCTGATCACCACAACAGGTTTTACGTCGTCCCCTGCACCCTCGCAAGTGGTCGACGTCGACCACTCCAGGCCGACCCTGATAAGAATGCCGGCAGTATCACGGCTAACCCGCTTGAAGGCTAGGATGACGGGGTAGTGCGGGGCAATGGGGCCGCTAGAAACAGCGTGACGGGATACTACACCTGCACGCTTGGGATTCTGCCAATCAATACACAGCGTATACGTCCTGCCCTCTAGGGTCTGCGGTCTGGACGGTGTTATTGTTCACTACCGACCGTTGGCTACGCATTGATGCCACGCGTTCTGGTGGGCTTTGCGGCATACTTCTAATGAATTGGCTGCGATATGATCTCAGGTTTATAATCTAGGAATAGTCAAGCATTTGTATTATGTTCGCACAAAGGCTATGAAGGAAATTGGCACCCAGAGCACGCGTTTTAGTGATGAAAGCAACCAATCAAGTTCACATTACTATGCTGGCAACTTGTCGCACTATCATCTTAGAGAGCAGATGCGACCAGTGTCTCGCCTCTACCTCCGAACAGTCGCTTCAGCCAGCGCGATTTGCACAAGTTGGCCATTTCCACAAGTTGTATCTTATTGTCACCGAGTATGTCGAAGCCGTGATAGCCACCTGGCCAAACGTGCAGTTCGCAGGTTGAACCGCAGCGCCACATATTCATGGCGTACAGAACCGCAGGGTCCCGAAACACTTCACACTCGCCAGCGTCAATATATGTCTGCGGCAGCTTTGACAAATCTGTGGCCCGAGCTGGTGCCTGGTATGGTGTAACATTGTCAGTTCCGCGATCATCCCCGAGGACATGATCCCAGGCCATGCGGTTCGTTACGCCGCACCAGGCGGTACCATACTCAAACTGCCTATCTGACACGCTGTCGCATCGATCGTCTAGCATGGGGGTCAGCAACATTTGGGCCTTCAAAGGGACCGAAGGGCTCTTTCTGTCACGGGCTATCAGGCAAGTGGCCGCTGCTAGTGGGCCGCCTCCCGAGACGCCGAATACAACAATCTGTGCCGGATCAATTCCCAAGACTGAGGCGTTTTCAGATGTCCACACCAGTCCCGCATGGCAGTCCATGGCTGGGCTGGGCGCTCGCGATTCTGGTGAGAGGCGATACTCAACGGACACAACGGCGAAATCCATGTCTGTGAGATAATTCATGGCTATACCGACAGCAGCGAAGCGATCACCAGCGACTTGGCCACCGCCATGAATGTGGTACATGGCTGGCAGGGCTGCAGTCGAGGGTGTCTTGGGACGAAAAACTGCTAGAGTGATTGTGTTGCCGTCCGGGCCCGCGATTTGGTATTCGCTGTGCTGCAGGTGTGGCCGCTCCTTGATGACAGATTCGGCGTTGAAGACGTACGGACTGCTCTCGCCCCCGGTAACTTCGCCGCGAAGAAACTTAAGGTCAAGCTTCTCAGGTAGATTGCTAGCATCAAGGGCAGGAGCGATGGCGGGATCGACGCTTGGTCGTGGCAGGTTGATTCGGGGATCAAGCCGGGCGGCCTGGGAGAATGGTATAGTCGACATGTGTGCGGAACTCGAACAACGTAGGCAACGCTTTCGGTGGATCGCACCAATCAGACTACGGAGGGCAACATACTGGCTTTTTATATATTTTATTCAATAAATAGCCGGCACAATCATCGCTATCGGTGGCCAGTGTTGGATAAGCTACCACTTGCTGGGCCCCCGGCGCTAGATCTGCCAAATGTTGGTCAACTACCGAGGTCTGTTCCGAGCAGATCCCGGTTTCTTTCCCGAATATTATCACATATCAGATTGATGGAAACGTGGCGTTAAACTCAAGAGTGGGATGAGTACAACAAACGAACTGTTATTCATAGTAGAGGTAGATGTGACAAGACAAAGAACTAAAGGATGTGCCAGTAGCTAGCGCCAGTTTGGACGACGTCGACCATGGCCCTCGACCTAAAACCCCAAAATTATAAAAAGGCTTTAAAAACGAGACTAATATTATATGCGGGACCCATGACCAATGAAACTCAGGCGGTTTCCCGACTTTAGGCTGGCACAGCTGATCTAGATTTCAGAATCACCATCATATCTGACACGATGTACACCCACCCGTTCAGGGGATGCCGCCATTCGGACAAGCAACATTGATGCACCTTGTTTCGTGGCATTAAAGCCACTCCCACTCCCACTCTTCTCCGGCTTCCCCGCAAAACTACTTCAGACCCTGCAAGCGATGATCGAGACTCCCCGCGTCGAGCTTCGCTTCGCTCAGAGATCGATCTAGTCTACTCCATGAGGTGAACCACATCGGTTAGCGTTGAGGCTCCCCTTCGGCCGGACCTATCACACTTTTTTGCTCCCTCGGCGGGCTTGACGGCTTGTGTTGACGGCTTGTGTTGACGGCTCATAACATCCCATCGTACTGGAAAGTCGACGCTAGATACTAAACAACTTGATCGCTCGAGTTAACGCGGTGTTGAATATATATTTATACCGTGTCAAGCCTAATGCCCGTCTGCATTCTCATGAAGTGGTATAATCTTGCCTCTTCTATATATGCCTACAAAGGCGCTCGCTCACTCGATTATTCATTATCTATCTACTTAGATCGCGATTAATTACCCAAATATGAACATTTCAAACGATGAGAAAGACTTGGACGCCAACCCTACTGAGGCGCAAGTCGAGACGATAAGTTCGCCAGCCACAGCAGATTCTGAATCCCAGCACGTACAAACATCCTTCAAATGGGACTACCATGTGGTGACCAATCTACTGTCCCTTTGCTTCGTAATCTTCTGCAGCAGCTGGTGCAGCACTGTCCCGTCATCTGCAATAGCCTTCATCGCCCAACGGTTTCCTGAAGAAGCCAACAGCTCTGCTTGGATTGCCACGGCGCCTTTCATTTGCGGGGCAGCTGTTGCCTCCTTTATTGGCGATTTATCCGACGTTTTCGGCCGCAAAATGTTCATACTTGCGTCTTGCGTCCTCTCCCTCGTTGGACAGCTCGTATCCGCACGCGCTGGAAGCCTCGCCACGGTCATTGGAGGCCAGACAATTAACGGTATCGGCTCGGGTATTGCCTTTCTTTCCAACCCGCTAATTGTCGAAATTGTGCCCAAAGTACAGCGACCATATGCAACGGCCATGTCAACCTTTGTCAGCTCCTTCTCCTTTATTGGCGGTCCGATCATCGAAGGTCTCTTTATCCAAAAGAAGCTGGGCGGCGAGTTCGAAGGCTGGCGAGTTGGATTCTACCTGGGAGCCGGGTTTCAGGTGGTTGCCTTCACTCTGCTACTTGTATTCTACCATCCCATGCCTCGCATAGCCCCAGAAGGTCTCACGACGATGCAGCAGCTCAAGAGAATTGATGGCATGGGAATCTTCTTGGGTATCGCCGGAGCTACCTTGTTCCTTGTTGGTATCAACTACGGAGGAAATCCATATCCTTGGTCGTCCGCGATTACTTTGGGCCCGCTCATTTCAGGCGTGCTTTGCATCGCTCTATTTATTACTTGGAACTGGAAAGGGACCGCGCATGGTATCATTCCCCATGAGCTGTTCTCGGACCGGAATTATGGCATCGTTCTAGTTCTGCGTGTTGTCGGCGGATTCGCACTCTATGGCAGCCAAACTTTCTTGCCACAGATGGCTGTTTATGTCTTTGGCAAGGACGGCCTTGATACTGCCGTTTGGGCTTTGCCATTCAATATCGCCACTGTCCTCGGAGCCTTCTGCGCAGCCTTCCTTCTCCGCAAGCTAAAGGAGATAAAGTGGATTGTGGTTGGCCTGCTAGCAGTTCTCATCCTCGGAGCTGGCTTGATGATTGCCGTTAAACCTGACGTGTCATTTGCTTTGTGGTTCTTTGGTTCCGTCCTTATGGGCCTCGCAATAGGTACTGAAGCCTCCTCGCTGACTATCATTGCGAGTTTAACTGTCCCTAATGAGTTCATCGCCACGGGTGTCTGCATCGGCGTCTCAGCTGGTTTTCTTGGGGGTGCCCTTGCCACTACCATGTACAGTCAGATTTTCCTCGCCAAGGTCCAAGAGATCGTACCTGGAGCCATCGGCGCGGCAGCGGCAGCTGCTGGTGTGGCCGAAGACAGGCTCCCCGGCTTCATCACCGCATTCCTTGCAGGGAACAGCGCGGCTTTGGCAGCCATACCTGGTGTCTCGACAAAGGTCATGGAATCAGTAACAGCTGCTTCGAGGTTTGCTTACGCCCGTGCGTTCCAGTACATTTGGTATGTGCTGATTGCGTGGTGTGGCGCCAGTTTGGTTGTTGCCTTCTTCTTTGGTTCGACGAAGCACTACATGACCATGGAGGTAGCAGCTCCAGTCCAGCGCCCTCCAAAGAGAGGAGATCAGAAGTTGGGCGCATGATATCAAGGTCAGGTCCTGGCGGTTAGGTGTTTCGTTTATTACGTGGGAAAGGGGTTGAGGTTCATATCAAGTTCGCATGGGTCTTCTCCATTGTATTCAGACTGAACAAGAGTCACCATGGCAAGAAAAAAATTCAGATAGTTCTTCTCAGGATGGGTCTTCTTGTATTTAAGTTGCAATATGGAGGGGAGAATGAAGAATCCTTGACAGGTTGTGTCAAATACCAGCAATACTCGACCTGTTGCTGGTTGTGAACGCCAGTAGTATGTAGTTCTGAGCGAATTGATAGACCAACACATTACCACTCGAGCCCAACCGTCTTTGAGAGCTGTCTAGAAAGTGTGTAGCATTACTAGTAGCGCGTACGTAGTATTTATGCACACACAACTGCACTTTTTGCATCCCACCCTAGGCATCCGGCTCCGCCCTACCCACTGCCGTTTGACTTGCCGTAATCTTGCCGGGGCGCATCCCGTTCTTGAGTGGGTTGCAGGAGGGCCCGAGAGACACTCGTGTGAGCCCGGGCATTCGGCTCCCTAAACCGCCCCAGTAGGCGCATCGGGCTAAAGGGACTCGCTTTTTCGGACAATGTGTTCGTCCCGAGCAGGTAGTAGTGGACTCTCAATGCAGAAGTTCTTATTACCCCACGCCTAGCTACCCGTAGTGAAGAAAAAAAGCAACGAAGGCCAGTATAAAGTATTTGACCTGATATTTTACATTCAATCACAGACCAAAAAGGTATCAGTTTCATCTTTTGAAAAGCTAGGGAAGCAACTCCAACGCCAGATCTCCCTGCATCCTTTTATTATTTAGCTGGCTGTATCTCTTCTGACGGTCATTCCACATTGACAATCATGTCTTTGGCACGCGTTTCGAACATTATCGGCACGCTGTCCGGACTGCAGTTAGTGCTTGGAAGCAACACTTCCTGCAAGGCCAGTACTTTCCAACTTCCAGCCCTGAAAGGAATCCAGGTTATCTCCATCGCGACTGAAGCTGTGGACAACTATACCTGGGTGCCCAATCCCATGCTGGGTGGCGGTCCCACCGTCTCCGGCCTCGAGTTCTGCAACGTCACTGTCACCTATTCGCACCCAGGATGGAACGACACCGTTAACGTTGTCACGTACCTCCCGCCCAAGGAAAAATGGGATGGCAGGTTCCAGTCGAACGGTGGGGGTGGCTACGTCACGGGCGGTGTGCCAACAATTGACTTCACGATGATGCCCGGTCTGCTTGCAGGCACGGCTGTTTCAACTACAGATGGCGGTCACGTTTTGACTGTAGCCGAAGGTAACGGATATACATCTGACTGGGCACACTCCAGTCCTGGAAATGTGAACTGGCCGCTTCTAGTGGATTTTGCCTATGTTGCCCTACACGACATGGGCATCATCGGCAAAGCTGTCACTGAAGCATTTTACGGAACACCGGCTCGATACAGCTACTTTGTCGGAGGCTCCACTGGAGGCAGACAGGGGCATATGCTTGCTCAACGTTTTCCAAAAGACTATGATGGCATTGTCGCTGTATTTCCAGCCTTCAACTGGGCTCATTTTCTGTTCCACAATATCTGGCCTACGTTTGTTATGGACAGAATGAAAGCATATCCCAGGCCATGTGAGATACAAGCTCTTCAGAAAGCTGCTCTTTTGGCTTGTGATGGTTTGGACGGCGTGGGAGATGGTATAATATCCCGACCAGGTCTCTGCCAATTCGACCCTGAAACCATGGTGGGAAAGGCGTTTCTGTGTGGTAATGAGGAGACCACCATTACCTCAGCTGGTGCCAAAGTGGCTTCTGCCGCTTGGACTGGGCCGCGGAGTGAGACTGGTAAATTTCAATGGTTCGGTTTCGGCTACGACGCAAACATCTCTCAACCAGTCATTGGCGCTGCTGTAACCAATTGTACTGCAGGTGAAGCGTGTACGCGGTCTCCATTTGCCATCTCTGATGTGTGGGTTCGATACTGGGTAGCCAAGGATCCGGACTTTGACATGGCATCTATTACACACAAAGACTGGGACTCTCTTTTCCATCGGTCATTCAGTGAGTATAACTCGGTCATTGGCACGTTTGATCCGGATCTGTCGGAGTTCAGGGAGGCTGGTGGAAAGCTCATCAATTGGCACGGCATGGCGGACCAGGCCATTTCCGTCAATGGGAGCGTCGAGTATTTCGACCGCGTTGCGAAGCTTGACCCTCAAGCGCACGACTTTTATCGCTTGTACTTGGCTCCAGGCGCTAGCCACTGCCTGAAATGCGGCGTGACTCCGCCGATTGCCGACGTGGTGAAAGCCATCCATGCGTGGGTCGAGGAGGGGAACCCACCAGAAACGTTGCGCGCGGATGGATTTGACGGAAATGGAAACTACGTCGTGAGGGACATTTGCTTATATCCTCGCGTTCAACACTATGTGGGCGGGGATCCATCGAAACCGGAGGCATTCAGATGCGTGTGATGTCAAAAACCACGTCGTACTTTATGTTGGTGCATGGAGAAAGCATTCATACATCCCGGTAGAGAGGAAATAATAACGAGTGTGGTGCATCCATCGATTATTTAATATCAGTATTCCACACTAATATTCGGCTCTGAAGAGATATACAGAATAGTCCCAAAGAAAACATGGTCGTCAGAGCCCCCTATTTCAGATTGTGATCACTTGACCACTGACTATATAATACTACATGCGATACTACCAAAGTAGGATGCTGCAACTAGTCTTTGATTCTTACCAGCTGGGCCATGTCGGGATATTTCCTCGCAAACGCTGAGCTGAGTGACCAATTTTCCTCTGTGCAAACGTGGCGTTCGAAAGCCGGATTTAAAGTCGTGTTACACAAGCTATCCGTAATCAACAGGGCGTTGGAAGCTGGCCAACCTACCGACAGATAACGGCCCACGTCGGCATCAAACTCTTCGCGGAAGCACTCAATGTCGACGTGACCGAGAACCATGGCATCGCGCAAGCGCGGAAACTGTACAAAGTCGATGTAAAGAGCATGTGGTATTTTGTCTTGGATTTCTGTCCACCGCAGCCAGTGGGGGACGTCGTTGTACGTCTCCACGGATGGATAATATCGATACTGCGTTTCATCGTTGCTTAGTTTTTATCATAGCGATAGTTTATATCTTAGAGGCTCACCCGCAGGATGCGATATGCAACGATGTACACGGCGGATAGGACGATTAGGTCACTCATGTTTGGTCTTCTCGTCATCTTGTACAAGGTCTTTGTCACTGGGTTCTCTGGTTCCCTGATGAACAGCAGGTCGGCAATTTCGGGGGTGGCAGGCACTGGGGGTTTTGGTGTGGGGTGAGCACACAACTGGAGCAGACTATCGTAGACGGTCGTCTCGAAGCACTCAGAATATGACTGATGTACCTTCACCCTGCAGCGACACTCTATCGTCCAATGTTTGCGCTCAAGGGTTTGTGGAGGCGAACGGAACGTGCATGGAAGAGTGCTGGGCCCTTCCTCCACCAAGCCCAGACCCTTGGGCTGGTTGGCATAAGGCTGACGAATTCGACACGGCGTGTACTCGGAACTGTGCGTCGCTGACGCCGCCTTACTCTGTATTGCCTGGAGGACTCCACGTAAACGCTCAACCTCGTCTCGTGCATCGCGTAAATCCTTGTCGACCTTTTGCACGTAGGCCTTCTGCCGCTCCCGTTTCTGTTTCTGCGACTCCTTGTCCAGCGCCCGTTTCCTTTGCAGTTGGTTTGGTGTCCTCGTCCTTGGCCGTTGTGCTGTTTTAGGCTGTGGGGTCATCTCGGCGCTGTGACGAGATGTGGAGTCACAGCATGTAGTGGAGAGATTCTAGGCTCTCTAAATTGTCGATGTCGACCACGCAGGCGCGTAGAGGGCTTTGATGTCGCATGTGTATGGTCAAATTTGGCTGAGAGTGCGACAAAAGGATCGCAGACGTGGTCGACGTCGACCAAGCTGACCCGAGGGCCCTACTGACTTCCCCACAATCAAGAACCTGTCAATGCGTTTAGCGTGATCGGGCCGTCGGGGTCGACGATGGCCCCGAGGAACCGCTACAATCCGCGGATGGGGTTTCTAAGACGAGCGCCAATCGCTTAGTACGAGAAAACAAATCGCAAACAATCTGCCGTTCCTCTATGCCGCTCTTCTGTGCCCAGATCCGAGGGAACGGGTTCTGCACGCCTTACTTTGTTACCGGCTCGGTCATCAGATAGCCATGTGCAGCTACCGCTACCCCACGTAACCAATACTTCGCTTGCGCACCCGAAGAATGCGGCTACCAAGCATTGGTCGAGTCGTCCACGACTCGAAAGAGCCGTACGTGATGCAAGCTGTCCGCTGTCACTCCATTCCTAGGTTAGCATAGATTTGCCTGACAACTGCTTTGAGCACGATTTCGGCTAGTTCAGCCTAGGAGCCCTAATTTAGTAGATGGAGCGAACAGCTTGTGTATAACAAGAGTGTAGTGTTTGTCTTTGGAATATAGAAAGTTAAATACTCGATAATAGGTACCTCGAATGCATTGGGAAGAGAGGTGCTCATCTCATCTTTACAAACACATCTTCAGCCACTCATAAACACATCTACTTCCGACATGGAGACATTCGTCGTTCAACATCGCCCTCCTTACGATCCTTTATTGATTGTGGGTGTTGAAGCCAGCAAGTCAACTCTGCCAGAGGTGTTGGATCTTGAAAAATTGCGGGCTATAGGCGATAGCTTCGGTTTCGGAGTTGAGAGAGTGCTACAAGCATTTCCCAATCTGGAGCATTCTGAGCACTCTGCTCCGGGCCTGGAGGTCGGAGACAGCGATGTTACCTTGTCAGTCTTCTCTAATAGAGCGTCAAGTAACACGAAACGACCTGCTTTGTATTTCATCCATGGAGGAGGGCAAGTGTCGGGCAATCGTTTCGCTGCCGTAGATGCCATAATGGCCTACTTTGATGGGATGGATGCCGTGTACATCTCTGTGGAGTATCGCATAGCTCCAGAACACCGCGCTCCAGCTGCCCTCAAAGATTCTTATGCTGGGCTTCTCTGGGTCGCCGATCACGCCTCGGAGTTGGGTGTTGACACATCACGCATTATCATCTGTGGCGGCTCTGGAGGAGCTCCCATCGCCGTTGGGACAACCATGCTCTGTTCAAGAAACCAAAAGGAATACCCCTTGGCGCAGATGATATTGACGCCCATGTTGGACGATCGGGATTGTACGGTGTCATACAAACAGTTCGCACGAGATGGACCGTGGTGCGGGACAACGAATCGCATGGCCTGGGAGCACGTTCTTGGGGATAAACGGGGAGGGGCTGAAGTCAGTGAGTTGGTTGCTCCAGCGCGCGCAGGCAGCCTCGTGGGGTTGCCGCCCACCTTTGTAGATGTCGGAGATTGTGAAGTTTTTCGCGATGAGGCTGTGGCATTTGCGTCAACACTGTGGAAGTCTGGTGTCAATTGTGAACTCCACGTCTGGCCAGGTGCTTACCATGGATTTGACATGCTTGGATCAGCCGCACCAGTCTCACAAGCTGCTAGAGGAGCGAAAGTAAACTGGCTCAAGAGAATACTAGGTGTGGCAGGGGATTCTAGGAAAGATTAATCTTGCGTCCAAGTTAGAGCCTTGTCTGGTGGGTACGCAAGTTGCACATAGTTGCAAGTAGTTTTCCAAGAGCCCATTAGATTAGCGTCTGTCAAGGAGACTAAATACCGAATCTCAATACCGTACCGTATACTATCTACCTTTCAGTGTCTTTAAATGGCTCCTAAAAACTTGCTGGGTTTGATTTGCAATGTTGTGCTATGTTTTCCGCCACTCGCGTGGTCGAATTCTGGCCAGTAGGCCAAAAAGCCAGCAGCCCACCCAAATACGTGACTCTCGATATTGCCATTGAACTAAAATGAGATCACCGCATGATAATGGGGCCTGGGTGGTGGCTGACTGACAGAACAGACTTTGGTTTAGTATGTTGATGGCGATAAGATCACCTCCAGGTGAATGACATACCAATCATGTGCATTTGAAACATAATTATTCACTGAGAACCTAGATTCAACTAGTGATTCGCTTTGCTAGGTCAAACTCTCAGACGCCACCTGGGTCGCGAACGTTCTGTAAACTTTATCAAGTCTGAGCTTTACATAATAAAACAGCATTTGCGCGGTTCCTTCTTGCAGGGCCCATTTCTCTTCATTCGATGAACCTGTGCCAACACAGCGCGAAGAACCAGAGGCGCCCCAGTTTCTGCCCCATATAATTCGCCATCAGTGTATCATATCATTCCGGTTGTCCCAAATCATATGGCGGTACATGGAACGGGCCCTTTGCCTGTCCTGGTATGGCTACCTGGAAGGATAAACGTCGATACATTGCTGACTGGGATGCATCCTGATAGGTCGTGGGATGGTTCCTGATAGGCATCGCTACAATCGCCATTGGCGCCCGCATCTATCTACGATTGATAATTCAACGTCAAAGATTGCTGGCCAGCGATGGCCTCACGATTGCAGCTTGGATTTCTGGGTGCGCCAGCACTGCTGTTGTCGTCGTTTTGGTGAAATTTGGTGCGCTTGAGCCTGGAGTCGGAACCTCATTAGTAGGATACAAAGGCGATCCCGACGACATTCCGAATTTGTTAAAGGTAACCGTATTTATGAATGGGGACATGTATCTACTTGCTAACTAGGTACTTGTTAGGTATACTGGTTCAATCTGATCCCTTTGCATCTATCGTTATATTTTTGCAAAGCGGCTCTGGTTGCTTTGTACCTGGAGATATTTCCAATCTACATGGTGAAGAGAAGAATTATGTTGTGGGCAACCATGATTTACATGTTCCTCGCTTTTTCTGCGACAATGATTACCGCGTTCGGCGTTTGCCATCCTATCCAGTCTCTATGGTAAGTGTTAAAGGAAGCAATTGTTGAACCACGAAACACAACGATGGGGATTCGAGGCTCACCGCGCTACAACAGGAATCCAGACCCAGAGAGAGGGTGTGCACCTAAAAATGGGAAACTAATATTCATTATTGCATGGGCTCTCAATCTTACTGGCGAGCTTTTGGGTTGGTAGACTCGCGGCTCCCTACTCACACTTGCTAACGTTTACAGTTTTCATGCTACCCTGGCTCATTATTCCCAATTTGAATATTCAACGATCACTTCGTATCGGACTTTATGTTACGTTTCTACTCGGCCTTGTAACCATCGCATTCTCTTTTGTCAGATACACGGCTGTACGAGTATCGCAGGTTGGACAAGCAGTGCCCTTTAGCACCATTAGTATGTCCACCAATTACGGCCACTTACTTAGCGTGCCAGAAAAGGAGCAGAAAGTAAATACTGACCGTTTGTTTAGTCTTATGGTGCACAATTGAGTGCAACCTGGGAATAGTGATTTCATGTCTACCGTCTCTGAGGCCATATTTTCGTGCAAAAGAAACAAAGCCTGCCAACGATCAGATGCCATCCTCCCCAAATAAACCATGTGCTGCACAGGGCCATTTACACAATGGGCCGAGAAGCAGCAGCAGTCAGATGGAATTAGTTGAAGAAAAGCCAGATGCTGATGAATCATGTTCATCAGTAGCTCCGCAATGAAGGTATGAGATTGGGGTGGGGACCAGGGGACTGGATTGTGTTGAATTTCAACGACGCTTCGATATTCAGATTATGTTCTAATTATTAAATTAATACGCCATGTACAAGGCAACCAATGGCTATACGTAAATTTTATCAGATTATAATTCTCCTCCCTCAAGCTGCAACCTCTTTTTGTCAAAGCACCCTTCTTTACCAATAAGATCCTTTGGGCTCGCCTCCCTTAGTTTACCCTCTTTTATCAAGTCAGAAATCTTCTTCTGTCTGGTGGTCCAGAATTGTAGGCCAAGTCCCGTCTGGTTAAAGCCAGGCTCAGAAGGACCGGCAATGATGGTAAAATTTTGAAGAACTTCATAAACATGGTAATTGAATGGATAGTCTGACGACGACCATTCCTCATCTGAGAGGCTGGCTGGGGGAAGTGCTCGCTGTGCGTACGGCGTACAAGCGAGAGACATGAACCTGCCTAAGTATACCAGTCAGAATGGGCGCTAGCTGCGACACAAGAGAGTAGCGACTTACCACTGTCGTTTCCAAAACGATCCATAAACGTTCCCTGTACCAGCTCTACGGAGAATTGAATGGGTTTGCCGTCCGTGCCTACTCTAAACCCATTCGTTTCGCGCGTTCCAGGCCAGTACCAATCCTTGCCGCCCCAATGTTCCTTCAGAAAGGCTTCTGGGCACATACTTCCAAAGGGACGGTAACCGTCCATAATTGTCCGAAGCGGTTCCTGGAGAGGGAGCACCTTTGGTCCAAGGAGGTCGCTTTCGCAGACATAGGTGTCGTATTTCTTTTCAAAGCCTCGTTTTTCTATGTGCTCACATGAGCAACTTGGTGATGTGGAGGAACTTGAAGGGGCTGAAGGGGCTGGAAGGGCCAGAGAGGCAGAGAGCCAGGAAAGGCATACGAGAACGGATGAAGAGAGCATTATTACTTTGTTGGCACGGTAGAAAAAAGGTAGAATTGAAATTTCACGGCAATGCAAGACTTCAACAATGGTATTGCGGGTTTGTTATTTTTATAGTTGCTGAGACTGTAATACATTTGTGTCTTTGGTATGCTGCAGCTGCTTCTCAGCTTGAGAAATCATCATTTGGCGTTCTTCTAGCCGAAAGTGGACGTCAGCGCCGCGCCCAGGACTCCCTGGAACTGCTGCGGGAGGACCAGTTGCAGGCCGCGAGTTCCAGCGCTATTGATGACTAGTAGACACCATGTTTTCGGACTATCGGCTGCTGTCTGCCCTGATTGGCCCTTGTAATGAGGTGGCGGCGACATCCGAGCTGAAGTGGGACCGCTCCGTGCCGTGTCCTACGGAGGACCATTTCAAAAGTTCTTGCCCATGCTAAATAATGCCACAGGGAACCAAAAAGCAAATTACTAAGAAACCAGCACCGGGCTATTCCCAGCCTTCCTTATATTCATTTCCTCCTTTAAGAGCAATAATTTTTTTTATATATATAGGAATTCTTTCTATCCAGCCCTATATTATCTCTTACGGTAGCTCCTTCCAAGCTTTATGCTAGGCCTAAATAGCTTCCTGCTGGCTTTTTAGAGTGCCTTTTCTAGTAGTCCTTCTTTTTATCTATAGCTATACTAGCTTAATTAGATTAAGGTTAGGGGAATTACTATATTATAATAGCTACTAGACTTAATAAAGGTTATAAACCTATTATTAATAGTAATAACTATATGCTAGAGCCTTATCTTCTTGAACTATTATACTAGGCTAGTCCTTTTTATATTCCTTAGTAAAAGGGAGTATTTTTAGGAGTAGGATTTCCTTCTAATAGCAATATTAATTAATATTACCCTTTCTAATATAGGAAAGCTTATTATTCTTCTGGTTCTATTGCTATTAGGGCTTCTAGCCTGGTAGCTACTATAGCTATAGTTATTGCATCCCATTTTAAAGCTCCTACTATTCCTT
This sequence comes from Calonectria naviculata, assembly GCA_003031705.1. NCBI lineage: Eukaryota > Fungi > Ascomycota > Sordariomycetes > Hypocreales > Nectriaceae > Calonectria > Calonectria naviculata. The sequence continues at coordinate 21,947 of NAGG01000388.1, forward strand.
TATTATTAGCTCTAGCTCCTTATTAATCTTCTTAATTACAACAATAATAGCTTTCTTTTCTACAGCAGTCTCTAGAGCCCAGCAATAACAAGGGCCCTTTTTATCATAAGAAAAATAGCCCCAGAATATAAACTTAAATACCCCTTTCTACCTCTCATAAATACAACTACAGACAAAGGCTTCATCCTTCTTCCTCCATATACAATAGCTCCCTTAACAATAAAAAAGGATAATAATAGTCTTATTAAACTAAATAATAGCCTTCCAATCCTCCAAAGTCCAGTACTCATAAGCACAGCACCAATCAAGCCATTCCTTTCTTATCTTCTTCATTAACCTAGGCTTCTAAGTCAGCTTAATCTTCTTAAACCTAGCTTTGCAGAGGATCTGCCACATAGTAATAGCGAAGATATCCAATCCTTATGCACTAAGCTCACCAGCAATATCAGCATAAGTTTTTTCTCTTCCAAACCGATCCATCCATACCTTCTAAGCTATTTCTTCCTAGGCCTCAGCAATCTACTTAGTTAGACAGCCAGACCATAGTGCATCTTGGAGCATTTCATCTAAAATAGTAAGAGGCATTTGCCCCGGTTCAAATCCTCTCTCAATAGCCCAAGCATAGATTAAATTAATAGTCCTCACAGGGATATTAATCAAACAAGCAATCTCTATAGAAGACTTACTACCTCCAATAAGGCTTTTCAAAGTCACAATCAGGGCCCTAATTACTAGGTTCGTCCGGGGCATTTTGGGAAGGTTAATAACTCCAAAAAATATTATGGGGAATTTGTATATATGTTTTGTGTGCTAGGGTTCCCTTGCTTTTTCGGGTGGCGTTTGTGGCGTTCTTGGCAGGCAAGAACTTTTGAAATGGTCCTCCGTAGTTTGGTTCCAATAAAAGACCCCAGTCAAGACACGCTGAAATCCAGTGCTTGCCCACGAATTACTACTTGTGTTCAGGGTAAATTCCCAATATGGTTCATGATCAATCAGCTTTGCTCATGTGCCCCAAACCTGAAAAGCGCAGCTGAGGGTGTCGACACACCGTGTACCCTGAACCGGAAGTGGGAAGAGAATTTAACATGCTAATGGACACAAAGCTGAGGTCTGGGCTATTAGAGCAGCCAAATATCTTGTTTGTCCGAAGAGTTGTGAATAAATATCCACAGTATAGATGATAGAATGCTGTTTACTCCTGCAATTCCTGGACGGCGACAACTCGTCAAATGGTTGGAGCATTGCCGCTTTTACTTTTATTGCCATGTCCCCGGCTAACTACCAGGGACTGATGTAAGCAGGTTCCTACCCACCATTTAGACCCCTGGCTACTATTTGAGAATACATAAACTACGGTGCCTTTTTGTTGCCAACCCTGCACGGTACCAAAGCGACACGTTCCCGATGTGGCTTCTAAACTGGTTTCGGCAGATTTAATTTACGCAAGGTCGGAGTTTTGAAACCTAAATCGCCTTAGGTTAGGAGCGCGCTATATTCATCTTGGATCTCTCCATTGCTGCGAAGTATTTGAGAACAACGGCAACACAGTCTAGCGTCTGTTCTATTTTTTATGTCAAAGGGCCAATGGGACATCATTCAACTCCACCTCCTGCGCCACCGGGGCTCAGCGACGAATGCGCATACCATGCCTAGGATTTGCGATCTAGCTCGGCTAATTGGTAGACGTACTGGTCAGCTGCTTTAGCATCGGCCATACCGAGGCAGGCATTGCAAGTTGGGGCACGGTAGACATTGGGCAATAAGTTGTCCAAAATGAGACCACGACCTGCTCACTAATTTAAATGAGGCTGAGATGTAGTCATTACAAGAAGTGATGAAATTAATTCTCTTGTTCTCCTGTGGGATTATTTCTACGCAGAATTTGCATGCCATTTCAAGACACACCTCGTAGCTTCGGAATTTGTCGGGTGTAAGTATGCTTTAGTAAGTATTTATGACTTGCAATGATGAGAGGGGCTTACTAACACGCAGAAAGGCCTTGGGAATCTTGGCGCTAGTTCCCTAGATTAGTTAGGCGGCTAGATGTGCTCCAAAGAAGATGCCTAAAGAACATGGCGTTGCAGGAAAAAGGTTATGTATTTGATCGAACATGAACTGCTCTACGCGCTCGTTACCGCAGCCAATACATGCTACTGTGCATCACAGGTTGTGTCCAGTATTGATGGCCACTAGAAAATGTAACGGAGTTAGTTTCCCCTGCCGGTATCGGATGGGCGCGGACTTTTGGGATCTACGAAGTATGGGGCTCGGAGTGTAGAAGCTTTGACATCTTTTACAACAATGGATGACTGGGCGTGTTGCTACTGAGGAGCTGGCATCTTGCTTGGCAAGCGAGGTGCAATTAGCCCCTGTCGTCTGTTCCTGATGCCTGAGGAAACATTTATGAGGTGTCGTTGAATGTATTTCTTAGACAAGTCGTATTGTGAGAGCCAATCTCTAGAATATGCAGGTTGACGGGAAACTGACGTATAATGACGGAGAATACTGATAGCATAATACGAACGTAAAAGCCATCTATGTATACCTGGTTGATCGGTACATGATACGCCATTGGTGGACAGGTTGGGAGTCCCACTGTGATAATGCACGGCGTATCAGGCGCTGATGCAACATGGGCTAGCCAGTTAGGCGGACTGTCACCGTACCTGTGGAGAACAATTGTGGAGTTTTGGTGCCAGAGGGCGCCCTAGGGAGCAAAAGGAACTGACCAACCTCAAATGGCTTGGATTCCCAACTACCGACATGATCGGAATCCATTTCCTACAGGGTCGGAATCCATTTATGCCCATGTGCATATGTTATGCTTATCATCTAGCTGCTGGGTCTGGACGAACTGATCATGTAGAATCGGACGAGTAAGATGGAATGTTTGTCATTTAGTGTCCCGTGTCATTAATTTTTAGTCATCTCTCACTTATTTAAAGCCGCTGTCAGTCATGTCAAGTCAACAGAAGATCTCCTCCTAATGCATCTAATATTTGTGCCCAGTCGGCATAAATATTTTCTCCACTTGTACGCAGGCCCCAGAATTCCTCCAGGACCTGAAGAGCTCGCGTGACATTTTGGAAGTGACGCATCTCCAAAGTCATCTTGAGACGCTGACGCACAAGCTGGATGTCACTGTCCTCAGTAGCCTCGCCGCCGGCGAGAAACAGCGGGAACAGGAGGGCTGACTCGGGAGATGTGCCGACCGGTATTTCGGAAACGTGGTGCAGAACCTTTCTGAGGTTTACTCTCATCTTATACTGTATAATCTCCAACACTGTTCCTCTGAGAGAGGCGCCATCCTTTGTGGGGAAGCTTCCGCCGCACATCTGTCTGCGGGCTAGCCGGTAAAAGTAAATGAGAACTGCGCTTTTGTAGGCATATGCCAAATCCGCAAGACCCTGGGACGTGTCTGGATGACAATGCCAATCCTGTATGCGCTGTTCGAGAGGCGCGCACTTGTTTTGGAATACTGATTTTCTCTGCTGAACCTCGTCCTCTGGCATATCTTCACTTATTTTTGTATCCTCATCCAGACAACTAATCTCGGCAACGAAGCGGAGCAGGCTCGTAGCCACACCCAGATAACTGTCGATGACGTCTGTGATGCCCTCTAGATATTTTCCATCGAGGACTGGTCTCTTTCTTAACGTTACGCTGCCGATGATGTCATGGTAGGCAAAGTTGCGAAGCACCCATTGGCCTTCGGTACTGATTTTAAAGGCATCCGGACCATAAGCGATTTCTCCACTCCTGGAGTATGCCCTGGCAGACGATATAATATGGCCTGTGCCTTGTAGATGGTTGTACCATGTCTGGAGATCGCCGGTTCCGACCTCAGACGTCAAGAGCGCGAGGCAGGCTGCGGCCTTGGTCTCATGGCACGTGATGCTATCAGACGGGGTTTTGATAGCGATAGCCAGGTTTCGCAATGCCGCAGATCGTGCCTCAAGTGCCGTGACTTTGTATGCCGGATCCACCAAGGAAAGGTGCCCCGAAGCGAAAGCGAATAGGGCGTCAGACAGAACTGGAGACTCTATCGCCATGGGCAAAAACGCTGAAAACGGTTGGTTACGGCTTTTCCACAAACACGTGTGCGCGCAAACAGAGGCTCACCAGATAGAAACGAATTGAATTGCTCGCTGACTGTGAGGTGGCGTGTTAAAACGGTGATGTAGTAGCCCATGACATGGCGCTTCTGTGGCATCCTGGCCTCCCCATTGGGGATAGTGAGAGGGAAGAAGGACGTGGCTACGGGTGCACAAATGGAGACCTGCTGAGGGCCGTTTTGAGCTGAAGCGGTGGCGGCGGCGGGGGCCGCCGAAGGGACGACATTGCGGATCGGTTCACGGACGCACTTGAGGTTCAGGCGCTGGCATGTTCCGCAGACGGGATACGTATTTTCGACGCACTTCTTGCGCCTATGTGTCACGGCAGCCCAGTCAGATCCAGAAACAGGCCCGGCAGAGCGGGTATCATCCGAGCACTCACCTGTGGCGACACGTCAAGCACCCTGTCTTATCGTGCTTGGACCCCTTCCTTCTGCGGAACCCGGCATCGGCCGGCGTCTCCATGTTGCCGCCGTGGACGACACTGCGCGGTGTCTTGCAAGCGGAAGCGGAAGCGAAGCCCGTGAGGCTTCTCGGCGTGTTGCGCGTAAATTTTTTGCATAACTTGTCAGTAGCGGGGTACTCGTGTCTCTGAGAGCGAAAACTGGGGACTCCCCACCGCCGGCCAGCCATGAAGACGCGACAGGAGGGAGTGAAGCTTAACTGGTGGTGGCCCCGGCCTCGACGCTAGCCGTCGAATGGCGTCACTCGAGGAACGCGTATAGCTAGACGCTCCACTGGACAGGTTAGCTTGCTCTCCGCGCTGGAATTCGGGCAGCCATTAGTTGGATTCGGAGGTGTGATGGACGACTCCGGCATTGATTGAGGTCGAGTTAATTCCGGGCGTTGTACACAGTAGATCCGGATTGTCATATTGGGTTGACCCTTGGAATTGGGAATTAGAGTTTAACAACCGACCCGCATTCAGTTATGTAAGCGACTTAGTCAGGCTCTCCTGACTAGCTGTTCTTTAATTACCGAGTTCGTCATGGCGAGTTTGGATCTCTGGTGTGCCTATTCAAGCATGGGATATACTCACTTGCTTCGTAGTCGACAATGAATTATCTCTTGTAGCAAGTAAAAGTTAGTCTTTTTTACATGATGACTCTATACTTCTATGATACTCTCTGTCATGTCCGGAAATATAATACATACTGAAGTAGTCTTTTATTCTAACCATGTCCATCAGGTTGACGCAATTGCATCCATTCCTTGTATCCAAGTGCATCAAATTACTCAAACCCCGACTTCCACACGTACATTGGCATCGAATCCTCCCACATGCTGTCCGTCAGCATGGTCTTGTTGGATCCATCGGCATTCATAACAATGATTTGACCGTAAGGCTGGAAAGTGTTGTCGTACAATGCGCTTTCATCGCGGAAGCCGTACATGCCGCTGCTGTACAGAATGCGTCCGTCTGGCGACCATACAGCATGCGCGTCGTTGGCTTCTGAGTCGGTGAGCACCTTCAAGTCAGTGCCGTCAGGCTTGACAGTGCAGATGTCGAATCTGTCCACATCCCAGCTGTTTCCTGAAGTCCAGTTGGTTTGGCGCGTAAAAACGATGAGTTCACCATCAGGCGACCAGCCGGGCGTATTGTCCCAGCCGTAGGTGATGCGTGTCGAGTTTCCAGTCTCCATGTCCATGACGTGCAAGCCCAATGGGCCGTTATTCCAGTCCCAGAGGCGATACACAAGCTTAGTACCATCTGGAGAGAATGAAGGGAATCCCGCGTTGAGGGAACCGTCTGTCAGCCTTTCGTAGTTGCCAGTGTCGTTGGGATTGAACAGGTATAGGCTTCCGGAATAGTACACACGGTTGAAAAACCAGGTTCCGAATCCAACAGCCAACTTGGAACCGTCGGCTGTCCAAGTCGGTTGAAAAGCACCTGCTAAACCAGAAGCGTATAGTGCCTTCTCGGCGGCAGTGCTGTTAATGTCGTATACATCAAAGGCCCTGACCAGGTCGCTGTAATCAGCATCCGTGAGCACAACAGACGAGGAAGAGTTTCCGAGTTGCTTCTCCGTTGTTGCCAAGCGCTTGGTAGCGTTGTTGAACTGAGGGAATACGTCCATGAAGCGGTACTCCCACTCGTGATCCCAGCTGAAGAGCTGCTTCTCGGCTTGTCGCTGTTCCCACTCGTACACCTCGTAAACTACGCGAGCACCGTCGGGCGACCAGGATGGGTTGCGCAGGGTGCTGTTGAAGTACTTATGAACGCCATTGGGGGATGTGTAATTGAGACCCGAGTTCGTGCCGGCCTTGACAAGATAACCAATGTTGTCATTTCCGTCTCCGATGTAGTGACCCGATACCTTTAGTGAATCATCAAACGTATGCTGCGTCACGTCTTGTCCGGATGCCACATCAACGCTGAAGATTTGAGAGACAACGGCGCTTTGCTGGCCGCTGGTGCCGTGCGATGCGTAGGTTCCCTCGGTCGTGATGTTATAATATACCAGCCGAGCTCCATCGGGTGACCACTGAGGAGAGCCCAGGCAATATTCGTCCTGTCCTATGATCTTGCGGAAATCACTTCCATTTGGACGCACCACATAGAGTGCAAGAGTTTGGGTATGTTCCCAGCCGGTACCATCGCTGTGGCCAGTCCATTGAGTGTTGGCGTCGGAGCTGAAAGCGAGCCACTCGCCATCAGGCGACCAGACGGGTCGGTAGAAACTATGAGGTCCCATAAAACTGCCCACAGTCTCGTCGCTACCGGTGACGTTCAATGTGGTTCCGGTTGAGAGGTCCTTGACAAAGACGTTTGTAGTATAGTTGATTGCAGTCGATACGTAGGCGAGCTTTGAGCCGTCGGGGGACAAAGTGCCCATATCCTCAAAGGAGTCGCTCGATACAAGCGTCTCGAATTGACTACCATCCGCACTAACTCTGTATAGATCCGACTGTCCATCTGCACGCCTCTCACTGGTGAATACAACCCATTCGCCGTCCTGAGACCAGCTGGGGTGGTAGTCGAACGGCTCTGACTGGTTGCCAAGCAGACGGGTGGCATTGCTGCCATCGGCATTGGCAATCCATAGCTCTGATCCCGATGGTGCGATTCGGTTAAAGTAAAACACACCAAGTTTGTCGTCGGCTGGGGGAGTTCGTTTGGCTACCGCACCGGAGTTGGGTTTGTTTTGCGAATCGCGAGCCATCTTGCTGGCATAGGGACACTCGCGAGGCTCTTGTTGTTTGTCGGCATAAGGGCATCCTGCGAGAGCAACGCCGGCGGCGAAGCCAAGCACGGAGATGATGGACACTCGCATCGTGTTGGCTTTGTTTGCTGGAGACGGCAAATAAAAGCAAGACGAAAACTGCTGGCTTAGGAGAGGAATAGAAAAGGACCCGGGAGAATTTATCGGTGCCGATGCCGATCAATTATAACAATTTCCCCTGTCCCATTGCTTTGACCGGTGGTATTTCGAAGCCAATTCGCATGCAGAAGGGGGCGACTTAAAGGCCTTTTTAAAACATGGGATCCTTGGGGCGTGGGTCGTTACGTGGCCTATATGATTCAAGCAGAGTTTTCCACCTGCGATTCAGAAAGCAATGACATATTGCAATGGCAGTGATCTCTCCGCAATCTACGGACGAAGAGCAGAGTTTGGACAAGCGCCAGGCCCATGACGAGTAATTTTTCTGGCGTGGATCTGCAAATCAATACCCTTTAAGACTTTGTAATACCAGGGCGTGTCGTGGAAGGGCTCCATTAAGCATGGAGTATCTCGCTATAGGTTTCATCAACGTGGGATGGCTCGCTCAACCCGCAAATAACAATACGGGAAAATCTGGCATGGCATAATCGTATAGATCTCAGTTGCTGTAAATAGACTAGCATCGGTTCAAAAGGCCTGTCACCCTGGGAATTCCCCATTCTTGGGAGCCATCCGTGTTCAAGATCCGGACGTGGGGTTCCGGCATATCCTGTCCTATACTCCACATCCCTCGCCCTACCACTGGATTTCGATTTACCATTCATGCGTCATTCGTTTTAGCTGCATTCTGATCCTACCCATAGTTACATAGATCAGCATAATTTACCGGGACTGGGCGTGGCTGAGTAGTGATACAACTACACAACGACGCGAATGCATAGATGGGCTTAGTAGTGGCGCATGTATGCAGGCAATGAACTTCACTGTGAGAAAAAACCTTCTTTTCCTCGGTAGAAGGGGAAATTAAAGCATCCCACGCAAATTATCCACCTCATTTCCAAGCTTTACGACATCGACGGGGCTTGTACTTGGTTTAGGAACCTCCTACTCGCTTAAGTCGGCTGAATCGCTCAATTCGCTTAAATCGGCTATCTCGGCTATTTCGGCTGAACAACAACTCTGCATAACCATAATTATAACCAAAAGTTCTTGCAGGCGACAAACTGTTCGAATTCGGCAACAGTTAATGGCTCAAGATTATCGGATTGATAAAGGTGCAGAATTAACGTGGGGGTTGGATTGGGGCATGCTGTTGCGACAGTGTCGTTTTTGGTGTGGAATCGCTGCAGGGTATGCAATTGAATAACGTACTGAACAACGTATTTTTGGCAATCCGACATCCCTTGGAAGGAAACTCGGTCTGAATTAGGAAGAATCGAGATATTTTCACACCAAATGCTATATTTGATCAAAAACAAATTAGATTTGAGGCTGCTCTAGCGAGAGAATCTGAATCTGCCTCCCTTGGTGGTAACTAGTTGTTGATCGCTTGGATCTTATTCATGTTGATAGCGCAAAGAACTGTTGAAGGCCCATGGATAATTATTTTACGTACTATCCGCGTTTGCTTATGAGTAATAAGCTTAGTTTATCTAATATACAGAGACGAATAACCGCATAGAATTAATGTCTTCCGATTTCGTCAAAACTTGAAGGCCCTGCCTCTTCATCTATGCCATTTGCCACCCACTCTCCAGTCATGCCCATAAAGTTGGCTAAACCAGGAATCACCTCCGCCTCACCCCATCCGTTTGGAGGCATTCCAACGCTAGTATCATACAGAATATCGTGAAAGTTCATGTCCTCGGCAACTTGGTATAATGAGCTGGCATCAATTGGACGTGTCGGCAAGTTATCGTCTGCGTTTTGTACATTTGGATTGACTCCTCCCGGTAAAGGTTGCTGCATATTAATGGTCGCATTTGGGACGCTGCCCTCGTTTAATTGCGGAGTGCCTCCGTCGCTAGCAGTCTTGCTCTTTTCGTTCGTAAGTCTCTGAATGCGTTTTTGCCAGGGATGACTGCCAGCTTCCCCATCAGAAGAATCACTGTAAATACACCAGAAGTGAGCAAATGCGGAACTGAAACGAGGAAGAATTGATGAGAGTGTGTACTTACTTGCTTTCGGGCTCTGCTGATATAGAGATCTGGATGCCATGGCGGACTAGCATTTTCCGCATCTCGTTCAGCTGGCAGAAGAAATTAATATTGGTAAATAAGACAGGTTTTGTCCCAGAATATCCTTACCAGCCACTTTGCCTGCCTAAAATATTTGGCCATGTTTTTAATGTAGGTCATCAACGTCTTGAAACTTGCTTTACACTCTTCTATACGCTCCTCTAGTGCCTCGGACGGAGGCATGAAAAGCCATTGAAGGCGCACACACATGCTCTCAAATACACACATGGGCAAGCTTGTATCGAGGAAGACAAACTTATCCATGTCAACCAGAGCAGATAGCGTTTCAAAGATATCAGCGATGTTGCTGGCATGGCGCATGCAAGCCAGTTGATGCTGTTCAATCCAACCAGCCGGTGCTTCCGATAACAGCGAAGCGGGAAGAGTCTCTGGAAACCCCGGCATTACTATGCGGTAGAGGTCTGACATGCATTGTTCATACCACACGTGAAGCATAATTAGAGGAGAGACCTGGTCTTGTGACTGGTGGATGTATATCGTGTCAGGGAGCAGCTGAAACTGAGGTGGCAGGGACTTTTTCCATGCCGACATTTTATGGACACATCGAGCAAAGGTAGAGGATGGGTTCCAAGGAGGCAGCTCTTTGGGATTTTCAGGGTGATTGCGCACATATCTTGAGAATGAGATGAATGGGTTAGCAAGCATGGTCTTGAAATGGGTATATTTCAGAAGAAGGTAGAGACAAATACCGACTCACTTTAGGATGCTATATCTCATTTGCATTACCTGCACATAGTGACCAAACAGGCCAACATTAGGTTGAGATTGCGGAAGGTCCTGATCAGTAGTGGCCGTATCTGCTTCCAGATTTACTACTGGCGTCCAGCACGGGATCCCATACAGAAACTGGTGTTCTTCGCATGGCAATTGGAGGCGCAGGTGCTCGTCCCTCAATATAACTAATTCCGAGAGGCCCGTGGACATCATACGATCGAGGCAATAGCAAGCCCAGAACAGACGACGCCGGGCCTCCTGTTCGCTGAAAGGCATATTGGCATCATCAGAACGACCTTCCTTGTTTAGTCCCAGGGCTAGTGCAGCTCGGGTTGCCATTGAGGATAACATCCAAGCCGACGAGTAGCTTCCAGAATTGACTTCATGCCTAGCAAGTAACAGAGCGGCCGCCACGGTGTCAGTGGTCATATCTTCCAAGATGAGAAGTGTTTTGGCTTCCTTGGCCCAAACTTCAGCCAAGGTACTGTCATATGACGACATTGCAGGGTCGCTGACAAACCGCGAGGCTACGGCACAGATAGCCAAGAGAAGCTTTCTGTCGATTCGTCCAGAATGAAAGTTTTGGAGCAGCGTACCGCGGTGAATAAAGCCATTTGCCTGGCAAGGATAAATATGCGTGAAGAAGGCTTGAATATGCTTGTGGAGGAGGCTTTTTGGGACCTCGTCAATGTTACTAGAATACAAGAGTAATTAGTATTTGATATCTATGTAACAAACATGGGCACGAATTTATTTACCTGTTAACATGAGTGCTCTTCGTTATGTTAGTATCAGGTGGAGTAACATGCTCCGATACGTCATTCTGCATAGTTTCGCCAGCAGGGCCTGAACCATTGGCTGAGTGGCCGGGATCCCTTCGTTGTACAATAATCGCAGATGATTTTCCACCGGTTGAGGTTTGGGCATTGTTAGAAGCTGTCTGATTCGTTCTGCGTCGAGCCTTTTTGGTTAACAGATCCTCAACTACCGGCCATTTGCACTCCAGAACGCATCGTTGACAATTTTCACAAGTTGGTTGGGATTCATCACATTTCACCTGGTGAAGCCTGTTAACCTTTTCCCTCGCAATATAATAACATGCATGCCACTGGGATGTAGTCTTACCTTTCTTGCTCGGCAGGTGAGGCATCCTCCCAGTTGTTAACAAGAAGTCATGTCAAATGGGGAATTGTCGTACCTGTCCTTGATCTTTTCGCCGTGCGCAAAGCGGGAGGTCTACTGGTGACTTGAGACGACTGAGACTCGGAGCTAAAGGGCGATCGATGGTCATCATCTTGTTGTTCGCTTCGGGAACTCATTGTGCCACAGAATGATAAGTGAATGCGGAAGGCAAGTTGTGGCGGTGCATCGTGTTGAGCCCAAGGCGGTGAGGGGAAGCAGAATACAAAGACCCATTTTATTTGTGCTGATCGCTTCGGTCAGTTTGGTCAAAGCAGTGTTCGCACCCTTTGAGGCTTAGTTCTGAGGCATTTGGGCTAGATACCCCGGTTAGAAATTGATAATGGACTGTAATTTACTAATACTGGTAAAAATTGCAGCATTTGGCCCAAGACAAGCCCTGGATGAAGATGATTGGGCTCAGTGTAACGGTGTAACCATTGATAGCGTCTCGGCGAATGATCCGAAACACCTCTACTGCGACCACCCTAACTCCCATCTCCAATCCAGCTTTAACCATCCAAACATATCAATATTAAACCGTGCAAACCGCCGCAAATGGTTAATCTTCCGTCGCCGTTTGGCGATATACCTCGCGTCCAGTTGTTGTTTGATCGCCCTGCCGATATCGAGCCACTATCGCGATTAACAGCTGCCTTGGACTGCGGGACTAATCTATGGATCCTACGAGAGGACCGCAATTCCGGCCTTGCTTTTGCTGGCAACAAAGTCCGTAAACTCGAGTACGTCCTGGCGGATGCTCTTGCTCAGGGCGCAGATACTCTTGTTACCACGGGCGGTATCCAGTCAAACCACATGTGCCAGACCTCTGCCGCCGCCGCTCGACTGGGGTTACATGTGAGCTCAACTAATAATTTCTCGTCTAAAACGCACTAAAATTATTCCAAGGTCGCTCTATATCCAAGCAATTCCGTTTCTTCCGATGATGCCGAGTACACATATGCGGGCAACGTACAAGCAAACGCCATCCTTGGAGCCGAGACCTTTCCTGTGGGTGCTAACAGAGATACTGTTATCGAAACCATCAAAGGACGAGGAAAGAAACCATACCCAATCCCTGTCGGAGCAAGTACGCATCCGCTGGGCGGCTTAGGATATGCTCGCTGGGCATTTGAACTACTGGAGCAAGAGTCAAGGCTCCATGTGACTTTTGACGTCATCATAGTCGCAGTTGGTTCTTGCTCGACACTAGGTGGAATCTTGGCAGGCCTCAAGCTTGCACAAAAGCAAGGACAGCCTGGAGCCAAGAAGCGATTAGTTGGGTTCTCGATACTCAATCCTTCGAAAGAGGACGTGGTCAAGTCAACATTGAGTATTGCTAAGAACGCAGCATTGAAGATTGGGGTTTCACCGGATGACATAACAGACCGAGATTTTGAGATTGACTGCTCGTATCTTGGAGGCAAGTATGGCCACCTCGACGAACTCACCGCCGACGGCATCAAGGAATTGGCAAGGTTGGAGGGCATCATCACCGATCCGGTTTATACCGGAAAGGCGTTGACTGGACTATTGCATACTGCCAGGGATGGAGCGTATAAGGGCCAAAACCTTTTGTTCTGCCATACTGGAGGTCAAGCGGTGCTTGGGGCTTATCCAACCCTAAGGTAGACATATAGTTACCGTGTCTAGTTAAATTAATGAAAGGCAGCATGCCGAGTGGTGTATTTGGCAGCCATTTATGAGTCGGAATGTCACGATTATCACCACCAAACGATTATAAAAAAAGACACTGCTGATTATCTGACTTATTTTATCTAGCCTGCCCTCTTTCCCTGACTTTTGGTGGTGACTTTACTTAGTATTATATATAATATGAGCTAACTAGAATAAGGCCTTTATTTTTTTATTATATAAGCTATTATTCGGAATGATTGGTACCCAAATTATTAAAAATGGAGAGTATCAAGCTCGTCAAGTGACCGGGTGATATGGCATATATATGAGGCTGCTAATCGATTCTCTTTGAACGATATGAAATGCTTCTACATACCTCGAGGCCACCGAATTCACTCACTCTCGGCAATGATCATTGATATACTAGTGCTACGAATGGTTGATCCTACATAACAGTTAAAGATGGAGCGAGATTGTATAAAGTTTATTTAAATTGGGCCAGGTGAATGGGAAAGAACCAATGCTCTATAGAAAATGGTGACTTTTACAGTGGTCAAAAGGCCCAGTTGGATTCGACCCATCCAATTAAACCGCGAAGGTTCTTTGCCCACCGGCAAAATTGGACGTGACATGAAAGATAAACTGGGATAGAGGATTGAAATAAGTCATGAAGACTCCGTGGTTGTGCTGGTTTGAGATGAATTGAGGTCTTCTCAACGTAACAACTTTTTTTCCCTCAGGAATAATCCAAAAATGAGAGATAGGAAAGAGAAAAAAACCCCCAAGCCTAGTATCTGTGAGTAATAGACCAACTGCTGGCCAATGGGGGCTCAGACTCACTGAAGTCGATTCTAAAAGAAATCACGTAGACGTTGAGAACAGCCTCTTTCACTCGACCCGTAACCCTTCTCAGATAGGTGACATCGCGGAGGACGTTTTCGATGAGATCTTTAGTTGCTGGGTCATCGCCGATTTTGGCTTTTGCTACCTGTCGGAACACAACCCGCAATGCTGAGCCAGATACAGCTACACCCATCACAGCTCCGACACCGCTCAGCAAATACAATCCACTGCCAGCTATAGCAAGCTCTTCTTCGGTGCTCGCGGCCGTGACTGCGATGAATGTAGTCGAGTTGGTGATGCCAGCTGCCAGTCCTCCAAAGAAGTTGTACATGGACTCGAAAACATTCGTATGTCCAGTCCACCTGAAAGTGATCAATGTTAGGCCTAACCCAGCGATAACGGCGCTTGCATTAGTCGGCCGTTTATAACGTCCTGTTCGTTTAATATAGGCGCCTGCGATTAACCCTCCAATAGTATTTCCAAAAATCGCTGGAATAAGATGGAAGCCGGCAGATTTCGGAGAGGCATTCGCGGTCGTCTGGAAGTAAATAGGTACTAGAAACATTGACTTGGACTAGTTAGTAGCTGGTGCATGTTTTGGGAAACATTTCGAAGAAAGAAAAACAAAAGAAAGCTTTGTAGTAAAACACACTAAAGTCGATATCATATTCTGTAATAGGATGACAATGTAAGGGAGTACAATATCTCGGCGAGTAAGCAGAGCCAATGGGAAAATAGGCTCTGCGGCAAGCTTGAGCTCAACGTAAACAAAGGTCAAGCCTAGAACAGCTGACAACGCAAATAGTCCAGGGATAATCGGATCATTCCATTCGAACTGATTTCCGCCCACTGTAAGAGGTAATAGGAATGCAACGATCGTAGCGCACATTAGGGCCGACCCTAAGAAATCTATCCGTCGGATCTGGGTTTTGATTGAACGCAAATGCTGGGCTTGAGATTGGAACGCAGGTTTCGGGATATCGAGGTAGAATGCAACAGGAAGGATAGCTAGGGAAGTAAGGGGAACCTGGACGAGGAACGACCTAAAACTCAGCAAGGCCGTTTATAGGGAGAATGGTCAACACTCACCAACGCTACCCCAAGCTCTCCGCAAGCGCTCCACTAATTGGGCCACCGCAGCCTCTTCCCACGGTTTTCACAATATTCACGTAGCTTCTGTAAGTTGCAACATCCGACATAGGGACCAAGTCGGTGATCATGAATGCAACAATGCTCGACATACCTGCTCCTCCGATTCCTCCAATGACTCTGCCCAGGATTACAATCGCCATGTTTCCTGCGATTCCGCAAACGAGATTGCCAAGAGCAAACAAAGAATACGAGATTAACAAGAGAGGCTTCCGACCAAATATGTTGCTCATCTTCCCATATAACGGCTGCGTCCCACTCATGGAAAGCATGTAGCCATTGATGAGCCATGATACTTTGCCTAGGCTGTTAAATTCCGAGGAGATCAGACCGTAAGTTGCATAAACCAAGGACGTGTCAGCGTTAGAGATGAACACGCCTGGTAAACCAGTAAGTAATTAATTGACGGACTGCACTGCATGCAACCATCGGAGACACCTGTAAACAAGATCGCAAGGATGACGAAAACATTCGGATTCTTTGTGGGTAACCGTTCGTCATCTGGAGGAATATGAGAATGTCTTGCTTCGTCAGAGACCGCTCTATTGTGTGAGCGGTCCCCTAGCAAGGGCGTTTGATTTGACGCAGGCATTTTGGATCATTCCGTCAGGCAAGCTATTGATGGGTCTGTAAAGTATTTATCAAAATATATGATCAAGATGAGCGTGAGTCTGTAATATAATTTTATATCTGAAAAAAGTCTGCTGTCATTTATGAAGCATGCAAGGGGGCTGACGACAAGTTGTGGGGTTATGGCGCGGTCAAATCATTGCGTAAGAGTGTCAGTGCGATCGATGGCGGTGGTGGGTGGCTAAACTACTTCGAGGCAGCGTGCTCACAGGGAGGGTCTAGGCTCGCTCCTCAACACCCCTGTTGGTTTGTACTTTTGTTCTCTACCAATGGCAAGATTGCGAATTACTTGCAAGGTCCCAAGTACTCGGGCCCTCTTCCGATATTTCAATCACAAGTGACATCTCTTCCTGATCCGCCCAATAAAGCCGGACGGTTTATTTTCTATATATATTGAAAACCAATTTTATTCCTAATTGGCTTTGCTTTGTTTTTCTTTTTATTCGACGATCGAACGCGTGCGGGTGTTGATAGCTACTACTTGTTTTGTTGTTTAATTGTGTGGCCAAACTCAGTCGAGTTCAACAAAACTCGTCATCAGTGATGATTAAGTATCTTGAGATTCAATGAAGGCGATGATTATGAGAATGTTTCCCAAGCTAGTAATATCTAGGCATCTGTACTTGGACATCGTTGACTGGCACCTATGCTGACTTACTAGTCGCAGCTGGCAGATCCTTCAGATGCTCATAGACCCTTTTACCTTTCCCACTCATTATGTGATGGATGTAAGCAGCTAGTCCAGTTCCATCAATCTCAGGGTACAAGTCCTTGGCGAGCAGGTAACCCAAATATTTGGCGTTCTCGGGAGAGGAGCGACCGTCGCAAAGAAGCAAGGCACATATCGCTTCACACCTGCAGCCTTGGAGGCATCGATAAGTGTAATCTCGTCAAGTACACTGCCGCCAAAAATCGCCGAAATTACCACGTCCATGCCATCAATGGATTGTTTCATATTTTCAGCAGATCCTTTGAGGTCAAATGGAACAATATTCACACCGTTTTTGGCCAAATCAAGAACGGCTGGCTTCTGGAGGGATGAAGCCCTAGTGAGCGCTGTGATTTCCTAAACATTTATTAATTAGCGTCTCTTGATGTAGGTACGATTGACTATACGAATTTAGGTGTAGCGGATTCGAGGAGGGCCTTGACGATGACTGAGCCGGTTTGACCGGTCGCACCAACGATGGCGACTCTCATATTGTATGGTTGGTCCTGGTTTGATCTTTAGTCTGTATGCGGAAGTAGTTATGGGCATTTTACTTGGACATGACATCGTATTTATACGTCAAAAACTAGGAAGAATGGTATTTGTGTCAAAGCATTACAAATCGGTCAGTTTCGTCCTGCCAAGATTGCAGAAGTATAATGTCCGAAACGACGGACTTGGCCTGGTCCCGTAGCTTCTGGCGATTGCAAAAGCTTGACGCTGCCGACCCCCGCCCGACGTTCGTCCGAGTGACGGGCGAGTTTCTTGGCATATGCTATATGAATCGAGTAACAGGATTGTCCCAACTCACTCAGTAAGTGCCGACTTTTGCTATCCCATCATTTGGTGGTGCTCAACGGATCTTTGAAGTGTCTGGTGGGGCTCGGCTTCTAGCGCGTAACGAGGTTGCATTAGTGCTCCCCACTATCCTTGGCCGCTGGGAGGCACGGTTTAACCTTCACAAAGCATACGGATAATCTGGTCAAAACGGGTAATGACGCGGCGGATGGTGGTTCTACCGCCTTCTCCATGATTGTCCTTCTTGCTACTTGCCACGGACGTTCTATGCAGCATTATATGTGTCCACTTCATGGCCGGATTTGAGGATACAATACATCATCATGAAATTATGGTGAACTACTATCGGGCTTTGGATGTGCGGGCTAAACCCCTGTCTCAGTGTCCATGGAGGCAAATGAGGAAGCTATCCTCTCCTCGCCTCTCTTTTCACGCCATGAATTTGTCGCCTCCAACATCGCGGAGCAGCCTTGCGTCAACCAACCCCACTTGGACAGAAACGGAAGGCTGGCCTCCCATCCTCTGGGGTCCCACGGCTCGCCCCAGACAAGGAGACAGGCCGCCTCACCCCGAAGGTCTTCCACGTCGAGAACATCACGGCCCAGCGCCACGGAGTCGAAGTGGCCGGCAATGATAGCGCTCAAGATATTGTCACGCATGCGGGGCAGTGGGATCAGGTCAATCCAAGGGTGGTGCCTCACAGCAATCTGTAGTGGAGTTGGCTGCAACACATTCGGGTATAGCTGCGATGACGGGGGCATGCAAAGAGCATCAGGACCCTTCTGATTGAAAGGTGATACGAGTTCTGGACAGCACAAACCCTCAAGGTGGAAGCCAAGTATCGCTGCGTTGCGTGCCATAGCAGCGAGGACATTGAAT
Source organism: Calonectria naviculata (assembly GCA_003031705.1). NCBI lineage: Eukaryota > Fungi > Ascomycota > Sordariomycetes > Hypocreales > Nectriaceae > Calonectria > Calonectria naviculata. The sequence goes on from NAGG01000388.1 coordinate 40,023, forward strand.
CTTATCACCACGGGGAGGTGTTCAAGCCGCGGCATGCCATAATTGTAACATCTATATGCTGATTGAGTAAACCTTTGGCCCTCAACGCGCGACTTGGGGGTGGCTAGAAGGAGATATCCCTCAGGTCGAAAGGTGTCAAGTTGGGCGTTTTTCATATCCATTTCCCCTTTCAGATCTCGCATCAGAAGGGAACCATCGGAGTCATCGGAAGGTGCATCCTGACGACATTTTTGGGGATACAGTAGATTTGACCAACGGGCCTGTTGGACACGCTTTCTTCTTCCTAAGAAACATAACGCTGCTCATTAGCAAAGTAGAGAAACAGGATTCATTGTAGGTGAGACGTACGATACGTCCTCTGATGTAGCCGGTTCTGTCGCTTTAGTCGTTCTGTCGTGCTTGTGACGCCAGTCCAATCATCATTGACATTCCAAATCTCGACTTGCTGAGGCATTAAACCCAGTCTCACAGTTGGAGGGAGCATTCTGATCTGGCACCAGATTCATCGCTTGGAATGTAGCCGTGTGGGATGATTTAGCCAGTGTGGAGAGAAGTGGATGTTGGCCAAAGCTGGATTCTGGTCCCCTTTCAGGCAACCTTAGTAATCGCGCATAGCTGGCCAAGGCCACATGCACAGGCTCAATCCAACATGCTGATTTCACCGGATTGGGCAACACAATACGAATAACGAAGATGAAGAAAAAAACACATTTTTACACTTCATCGTAACGCAACATTCACAATGAATAATTTTGTTAAACATTAGGACAGGTGATTGTGACATCGGAATGTCTGGCTCGATCTGATAACCAGCTTGCATTACGACCCCTGCAGTTATCCACGAGCTGAAAACCCGTATGTGAGGCTGTACATTGGTGCCTCTGCAGCCGCAAATTATTCCCACAAGCGACCCCTCGGTTAATTGCTTGATGGAAGCTGATCCTATGAAGTGGGTTGAGTATATATGCATGTTGGCTGTGAGACTCCACTAACGACAGGCACTTTGAGGCTGAGGCTTACATCAATTGAAACTCGATTAACCGCCTAATCGCTTCATCGTCCGACGATCCGAATCCTGCCCGCATGGCTACTCCACTTCCCGTTCTAGGCCGATCCTTCTTGGCAGATTCTTGCCGCTTTGCCGGGCCTGTCCAATTAAGGCTAAATCTAACAGTAGTCTCGTGTCTGCCGCAGTAGTTGACAAGCCACAACGCCCAAGCGAGACTGCACCAAACGGGCTGGATGGAATGTTCTCTCCACATATTTGATGCATAGCATGCACGGAATGCCCTCGGCTTAGCTGGGTTCAATTGCATTGTTCGGATCTGACCCACAAGCTACCATCATGACGAGCATGCTGTTCCTTCGCCTGGGCATCGTAGTATATTCGCACAGGGCAAGGCAGTTTTCGGCTTCTACATTGGGGTCCGTACGATGAATATATAAGAACGAAATTCTTTCCAGTTCCTATCCGATGATTCTCTATCCCACAACAGCCTCCGAAGTCAATCAAGCCCCCAAACTACTCCAAGAGACATTTCGCGTCCTTCTACAAACGAATCTCTATTCATTTTGAATCATGCTGTCCTCAATGGTTTGTCAAACACAATAAATATTACTGGGTGCTCTGCTGACATATCATAGAAATTCTTGGTCGCCATTGCTGCGTTGTCTGCACTAGGTGCTGCTGCGCCAACTGGACAGCCAGAAGCTCTGATTGAGAGGGGCTGTCCAGGAGGAGGATATTTTGAATGTGTTCACTTTGTGGAGGGTTTGTGTCCCGCTGAGTGTTCTGGTAAAATAAAAAAAATGACGACTTGCACAAACTCTTGTCTTTATAATGCGCAGAAGACCTGCAAGGATCTCTGCTCTAAGCACTAGTTTCTATTCAATGCGATTAGAAGGAATTGAATATTAAAGTTTGGTTATAACGTTTTAGTTATCTAAAATATCGAGTCTACGTAAACTAGGACTCCCAAGGCCGATGTAGCGTTGTTACACTCTTATGGACTGCTTTCTGTCTCGTATTTTGTAACTGCTCAAACAAAGCTGGATGCAGAATACCCAAATCCAGATTCTCCAAATAAAACAGAAGGCAAGAATAGATTCTCAATATCTGTGTCCCAGTTTTCAAGAAGCGGCGTGATGCCTAACTCGCAATTCAATTGGCCTGCCAACTCGCTGGCATCAAGCCCCGCTTCCCAGCCCTCTTTCTGCGTATTCCTCTCGTTATTTATCGAATCAAAGTGATTTGTAAGCGAAGATGGCTGTGAAGTGTTTGCAGAATCTGCATGTTGTAAGCCATGAGGCCGTATCAATGATGGCCTGGACCGCTCTTGGGAGTATGCTGGTGGATGATTAGCACAATGTACAGCTTCATCATATCTTTCTTTGTTGACTCACTGCTATTAGTAGCCAGCACTCTATTTCGCAATATTTGCAGAGATTCTAGGTAATCACGTGCGCGTGAGTAATTCCTGCTCAGATGTTCCAGTGTTTTGACACAACTGTCCCATCTTGCTTGCAAAGGTAGGTGTTCAAAGTGGCAATTATGAGTTTGCACATATTCGGCCAAAATTAAAATAATACCGGAAGTTATCAAATCTTTTCAAGTCTTTGAGTTAGCCTTGGACAAAAGTAATGAGCTTAGGCAATCCTACAGAATGTACTGAACCACCATGCGCCAGTGGCATCTTGGCTAGTTGCGGTTTCAATTGATCGGACAAGATCGCAAGTTGCCCCAACACAACGAACGGCACATGGAACTTGTAAAGCCATTTTGAGTTCGTTATCACGGCGCTGTTTTGGAATTGTATCGCCCAAATTGACTTGCGTCGATCTTTGGGATTCTGAGCGTACTGAGGCGCAAAATGAACTGAAGCTTGGACGATAAATAAGGAGCTTCAGATGAAAGTACCTAAGTTTAAAATTCTGTTAGAATCTTTGGAAATAATCTCTCGGAGATGGCTTACCGGGCTTGAAGAACGTTCGACTGACGCCGGAAGACCGGATCGATATTAGGAGGCAGATCTGTCACACCGTCCCACTGGAAGGGTGAGGGGAGTGAATCCTTGAACTCCTCCAACATCTCGTCAATTTGCATCAACGTATCAAATCCCAAGTTGCTCCCATTCGAAGATTTTGTACGTCCATTGGCACACAGCTTGGGGGCAGGGTTGTATATTTGTGTAAGAATCTTGGCGAGAATATATGCAAGCTTGATGTTTTCGATATTGAATAAAGTGATAACATATGCCCCTGATGACTGGCTTATTTGGCCATCATCTAATTGCAGCTGTTCGTCATCGACAGCATTTGGCAACGGCACGTTATTTGCAACCTGCATCAGCGGTGGACGGCCAAGAGTCATGCTGACCGTCCTAATTTGTCATTAGCAAATGAAATAACGCCAGCAGTGCTTCCCTACATTTCGATTTGTACACAACCATGCCAAGCTCGTCGTCTAATCTCATTTTCCACCGCCGAACGCTGCTCTGGAAATTTGTCTGCCTGAAGCCCTAGGCCCACGGCCATTCGGCAAGCAAGCCCAACCAGGTTGTAGCAACGGTTGGGATACTGCGTGCAGAGTAAATAGTGCACCACGAGCAATAGAGCTTGAACATGTGCGATGCTGCCTTTGTCGAGAAGTTCGAAGTCGAGCAAATCCTTGATTCTACCGTAGAACGTGGCGGATACCGTGTCCTTCTGGTCTGGTGGAAGATCCGAGAACTCACATCCTAGTGCAAGAATGGCATTTAGAGCACAGAAGAATACTGGTCGTGGACAATTATCACCCCCGAGACCAATATCACGCCCATTGCCTATCGAGATCGATTCATAACCATCTTGAGTCCACAGAGATGAATATCGTTTTTGAAAGGCGATTGAATGGGTCCATGGGTAAAATATGTGCACGTTGGAGAAGTAGGAACTTAAAAGCTTATCCGCAGCTGTTCTGGGTGGAAGAGCATATTTTGACTGTAGCATTGCCTCCATTCCATTACTCTCTGGCCCTGCAGTCCTTTGCCTTGATTGCTGGTGCAACTGCGGTGTTCCTGGTTGCGACCTGCCGACTTGGCCGTTGTGCCGGTCGCTTGTGCTGGGGACCTCCTGTATTAGGGACCAAACGGACGACTGGCCATAAAAGTCATCATTCCGAGAGACAGGCAGGTGAGTTTGCACAGGTATCGCGGCTCCCATGGCGCTGATAGGACTTGGGTCATCATTTCGGCCACGCCTATTCTGCGCCGGATACAGTCCCACATGAGTAGTATTTTGGGGAGTCTTGGTGATTTGGGCATTGGAGTTTGTTACGGACGATACGACACCTGTGGTAATTGGCGTACGTACTTGGTCAGAATCGTTATGCCCTTCAAGGCCTACTGGTTGCGACCGGAGGTTCTGTATGACCTCTTGCAGCTCGCGGACTTGATTCTTGAGAGAGTCAATGTATCTATTTTGGATTTAGCCCGCAAGTCCTTCTAATGGATAGTATAAGGTATTGTTACTCTTGCTCGCTCGTGTGCTTAGTAGAGGTCGGCAAAACAGTATAGCTGCATTGCCATGATTTGTCTCCCCGCTTTCCACACGGCCCACACACCGGCTTGCTCCCGTCGCATCGGATCTTGCGCTCTCGGCAGTTGTCACAAGCGAGTGCGACACGTTTCCGTTTGGCGGATCGGAAAGAATCGTCAGGCGAGTTTTGTTCCGTGTATTCCATTGGCAATCGATGCGCATCCGGGGTACAATGCTTTGAAACCGCAGCCGCGAACGGGTCGTTCCCGAAGCACTAAGCACTTGGCTGGTGTTTACGTGATGTCACGTGAGCAACGAGAATTGATAACGGGACAGCGCGGGATCGCTTGACTGGGGTCATCAACGGACTAATTGCGTGGTGTAGAAACGGGAGTGTCCCGTGATATACTTTGACTCGCGGGAACGCTTGTTTTGACGGACTGAATGAGGGCACTTCGGAACTGGGACATCATGACGCATCCTCGGGACCATCCCGAAGTAGCCGAGCGGAAACGGGACCTTACCGGCAACGGCCGAGTGCGCGGCAGGGGGGTGCTGTGGACGGATATTCGATGGCACTAAAATGATAAGATGTCGATAGTGTACATTGATAGAAATCATGGCATGCACTCGATAAGATTATCTTGAAGATGAGAAGTTTGATCAATTCTATCGGCAGAGTTAATTGCCGAATGCTCTTGCGCCAACGGACGCGCATTACTCCTAGCCGCCTAATTCAGCCACTGAAGCGCGACTACGCCACTGCGAAGAATCATGGCCCGCGAAAAGCATTCGAATCGGAACGAAATTCAGTCAAATTTCTGCCGTTTATATTGTTTCTAGCGGTTGGCGCAGGTTCATGGGCGTTTGGTCGGTATCAAGCAGTGACCCAGGCCAATTTTTCAGTGGAGAATAATCCGTCGATCGTGTACGCAACCAAGGAGCAGTGGGAACGTGTAAGTTAACAGCGAGGGGAACGGATCCAAGATCCATTCATGTTTAAACATCATTCAATCGCATACTCTGAGAGACTAATTCCCTTTCCTCCTACTAGGCGCTTGTGGAAATTAGACAAGTTCTTGGAGAAGATAACGTCTCCACAGACGATGAAATCCTCAAAGCCCACGGCTATTCCGAATGGTCTAGCGTCAATATTGACAAGCTGCCCGTGGCAGTTGTATATCCCGGCTGTACAGCAGATGTTTCCAATATTGCCAAGATATGCAACAATTACAGAATACCAATGAGTTGGTGGAATGTAATGATAAAAATAGATAAAAATACTGACCACGATCCCAGTTCCCTTTTCCGGTGGTTCTAGCGTAGAGGGCCATTTTTCAGCACCTTTCGGAGGAATCAGCATCGACTTTGACAGAATGGACCAGATTGTGGAGTTTCATAAAGAAGAGTAAATTGTATTCTACATCACCTGCTACCCCGCGCTGAAATTGGCAAGCATGAACGTTACGGTCCAACCATCCGTCCCATGGATGGACTTGAATGAAAAGATCAAAGACAGCGGTTTATTTTTCCCAATTGACCCAGGGCCATCTGTAAATCTCCCTTTATCCGCCTTCGTCATTATACTAACGTTTGATAGGCTCGAATTGGAGGTATGGTTGGCACAAACTGCAGGTATGGTCTGTATACATTCGCCAAGCGGTTCATCTATTGACATGCCTTTCAGTGGTACCAACGCTGTGCGTTACGGAACAATGAAGGACTGGGTTGTCAACCTTACGGTAGTGTTGAGCGACGGTACTATTGTCAAAACTCGACGGAGACCCAGGTTTGAATCAACCCCGCGCATGACTTCGTCTAAATTTAACAGATTTTTAGAAAATCCTCGGCCGGCTATAACCTTACTTCGCTATTTGTTGGCTCCGAAGGAACACTAGGCCTAGTCACGGAGGTAACTTTGAAGCTTGCCACCATTCCCGAGGAGACTGGTGTCGCAGTTATCGCCTTCAACACGATAAAGGATGCTGCTAGTATGGCAGTTGATGTTATCCACAAAGGAGTTCAAGTTGGTGCCGTGGAGATTCTTGATGAGGTCCAAATGAACGTGATCAACCGTGCAGGCGCCACAGGCAGAAAATGGACAGAAGCGCCTACTCTGTTTTTCAAATTCAGTGGCACCAAAGCTGGCGTTAAGGATTGCATTGATCAGGTGCGAGATATTGCGAAGCGATACCAAAGCTTATCCATGCAGTATGAAAGTGACCCCGAAAGCCAGAAACGGCTTTGGTCTGCCAGAAAAGAGGCTCTCTGGAGCATGCTCTCACTTCGTCAATCTGGAAATGAAGCTTGGTCTACTGATGTCGCTGTTCCGCTGTCCAGGGTCGCTGAGCTCATTGGTAAGTCGATGCGCTAAAATGAAGAATAATGCACTAATGGCCACAACCGTATAAGAATTGTCGAAAAAGGACCTCGACACCTTGGGATTGTTTGGAAGCATTCTTGGGCACGTCGGCGATGGTAACTTCCACGAGACCATCTTATACGATGGGGAAAAGGACCGCGCCAGGGTAGAAGACGTTGTGCATAGAATGATACACCGGGCTCTAGAGATGGAAGGAACATGCACCGTGGGTTATATTCCCTCCCACGTTTCTTCTGATACTAACATAAATATCACAGGGCGAGCATGGTGTTGGCTTAGGTAAGAAGAAGTATTTAAAACATGAGCTTGGGAATGAACCACTTGAAGTCATGAGGATCATAAAAAGGGGCCTTGATCCAAAGTGGGTGATGAACCCTGGCAAAATATTTGATGCGAGGGATACTTAGATAATATTCAATGGTTATGCAATCAAGTAAAGCTGCTTCTCGTCTTAAGGAGGTAACAAATATTACCATCATAACAATACGACTGAAATATCTCTCCAAGATGGTCCGACAGATTTAACAAGTGCGACGTCGGGCCGGGCAGTGTATAAGAGATTCAATGCGGCGTAAAAGTAGTGTGTTGCACGGAAAACGGCATCTGGCTTGTCCATCTAACCAGAAGGACCGAAAAACGCCGGGCGATATTTCGCGATGAGAAATTAGTCTCCAATGACGTGTCTAAATAGTACATCTCACCTTGATTACCACGTGGGGGTGAGCTTGGTGATTTGTGCTCTAAGATGCGGGGCTACGGTGGCCCCGGGTTTTCGGATCCGGCTTCATTCCGGACTGGTTCATCACAATCTGGCGGATTGGCCACATTGGTGTGTTCTTATGCTGTCGTCTCATCTTCGGGCTAGAAAATTCTATTTGTGCGTGGAAACGCCAGAGTAGGCGTGTTAGGTTCAAGGCTTTGCCAGGATTTGCTCGGATGCGGCATTGTTGGAGATGTCATATATATACCACTGAAAATCCTTGTGAAACTAAACATGCTCACACTGACTCTAAGAACTATCAACTGAAGAGCATTCCCCAGGGGTGGTGGTACCGCCACCCTCGTTCCGAGATTCGACCTCAGGAAGGGTTCCAGCCTCGACGTCGGGGAGCGGGGTGCGACGGGGGCGGCGCTTCAACATGTTACTGAGGTGCCTAGACAGACTGCACGCGCACGTGGGTGGTGGAAGAAGGCGCACAGAAAGACGGAGGAGATGTGGATGTCGTGGTGCGTTTGTGACGGATCACGAAAGATAATGGTTGTTGACAAAACTCCAAGTAGCGAGTTGGAAAAGAGATGTGCTGCAACGGTCAGGCGCCTGGCCAGTGGGAGGAATTGAATGGCCCCCCTTTGGAAGCTCATTTCAGCGTGATAAAGGCTTTAGACCGGAGGCAACCGCCAGCTTTCGTAGTTCCACCCATACCACATGGCAACTGGTGCCACCCTGCACCTTCCCTCCCAGCTCCTTCCCAGGACAACTGAAAGAATTTGACCACGTCCCTGGCCGCGAGATTCGGTTCCACTTTGGTGTTTCCCTTCCCCACCCACTGCTAACACTGTTTGTAGGAACCCGCCCTCCACCACTGCTGTCGCCGTCGCCTCCACCACCCCCGCCAAGAAGAAGAAGAAGAGGACGACAAGATGGACACCCTGGCCATGCTCGGCGATGGAGGTACTGCAACCAGGTGCTGAACGCAGCATTCTCTATTCCCGCTGCCATGGCGACACCACCCTAACCGACAGCAGACACGTTTTACCGATATCCAATCAAGTTTTCTTTTGAAGGAATTACTCGACTTCTTGCTCTTCCTAGTGTCCTCTGGCCTTTCCTACGATCGTTAACAAGCTCGGGTACCGAAGCATTGACCTTCTATTATTAGGCTTTTTATCATTGCATTATGGCCAAGAAACCGTAGATTTATCTGACTTATGGAGCTGAGGGCTTAGCGAAGCTTGGTCCTACCAACTATACCCTCTTACCTACACTTTATACCAGCCTTGACAGCAAAAGTAAGTCGTTCCTTTTTTTTTCGAACTTTATCCTCAATAAATTATTCTTCCAAAGGCACCACTTCCCTATGCACAGTCTACATTTCTATTGCTTGCTGCCTTTCGCCGGATCTCAGATTCAGAAACCCCTTCTTGACCAGAATCCCAGCCGAGATTCTCGACAGGTCATCGCTCTTCCGTAGGGAGGAGCCCAAGCTAAGGAGAGCTTCCTTCGCACTCGATGAGATTGGGGATTTGGCCATGAGACATGGATTCATGTACATCGGAAGAGGGAAGGTTTTTGAGAACCAAAGTTTGATACAAATTATGTAAATTAAAATTTCTAATCCTTGCATAGTCATCTCCGAAGCCTTTCGAAGGCTTCATAAAAGAGAGCTACTTGTCCCATCTCTCATCTTTCATCTCTCAAGATTTACACATTTGTTGCGCTAGTTCTGTTTTCGCCACATCTTTCGTCATGGCCCAAAGGTTTCCCAAGCCAGTATCAAACGAACGACGCCACATATCATGGGCGAGATAAAAACGTTTACGTTGAGGGGTCTGAACAAATCCTTCAGAAACTTCATTTCGAATGCCAACGCCCCGAGCCGCCCGTCCTCTGATTTACCACCTACTTATGAGGAAGCGGTAGGCTCTAGTCAGCGCGCCAATAATAGTCCAAAGATGGAAGAGGGCATAGAGCTGCTTATCGGGGATGGTTTAAGCCCACTCGTTGCTGGAGCCTATTGGAATCAGACTCAGAGCCCCTTTATACGACTTCCTGATGGTCTTATTGTTACTATTATGAAACGGCTAGACCTTTACGATATCCTTCGACTGCGACAGGTCTCGCGAGACTTTATGCGCCTATTCAGTCAATCAGAGGCATTTAGGAAGTACCATCTCACAGATGCATAAGATAGTAAGAAATGTACCAAGTTGGCCAGAATCTGGGCCACGCCCCTCAGCCATCTTCCAGATGCTCACCAAAAAGGTGGTATTTCGGAGTTGTGCCATTCTTGTATTGATTTCAGAGAACAGAAAGGCTGTACTACTGATAGAGATGTTCTTGAAGGTGTGCCTTTTACTTACTGTGCAGGATTTAAGATAGAATACCGGGCCTTTTACTTCTTACCCTAGTAATGTCATGAGTCTAATGATGATGAGAGGATTTACCGGGGTCGTGAGGGATTTATATCCTTATGTGAGCATGTATCTATTACTTGGGATGCAGCTCAGCGCTCACTAGATGGGAATTTGAGCACCTAAATACTAATTGACTGCAATAATGGACATTGCAACACCTCCCCATGCAGGCATGTCAACAGGCAAACCTCAAGCCATTGCAGCGCCAATGACAAGCCACAATTCAAGTACTATAAGGATGAGAACCAAGAATTGGTTTTTGAGATCTCAATCACTACACACCTTCCGTTCCGGCGGGGACCAACACAGGATGGTAAAGTACGCTATACAACCTTTCAAAACAGCATAAAGGAACTTGTCCATAACAGGCTCCGCATATCACCGTTTCGCTGGCTACCATCTAATTTGAAAGGATGCAGGGATATTTCTAGATCTTTTGATCCCAATATTTGCAGCTGTCTGGACTGGGGGGAATCGGTAGTGCCACGCAGCTTCAACGAGCAGAGGGCAGCTTCTTCTGGATATAACTTTGAATGGAAGCTTTGCCCAAACCCGCTTAGGCCTTGGCGGGTTAGATCAGATAAGGCTCCCCGCGTCTTCACAGGCAGAAGCGAATTTCAATGCCAGGGCCAAGACCGGTGTGCAGGGTTCATTCATGCTTTACAGAAGGCAACAGAGTACGGGTCATGGTCTTAGGACTTTAATGAGTGCCCCGAAGATAAGGGTTTCTTAGTTTTCAAACAAACACAGCGATCTCATGCTACTTCTCCGGCTGACTTTGGGTGGGCCTGGTTCATCAATGACAGGTCTAGAACTGGGCGGTGGGATGATGAAATGCGTGGTATCACATCATGCTCTGAGCCGAATTGTCGCATAAAAAAAGTAGCTATGATAGAGTCAATGTTTCATGATGGCAAAGAGGAACTAATTCACCATAGACCAAAGCCTGAATAGCTCCTACGAGGATGCATTGATATGGGATGGGGTAGCAAAGTGAATACCACTTTACCTAGAAATTCTTTGGAGGTTCGCTGCTAGACAATCTGTGTTCGTTGTACAATTGAATACTATCCACTACAAGAATATTATGGCCGTGCAAAGAACGAGGATCTTACTTAAAGTCTGAGATTCGGTTTATAACCTCATCTCTGTACGTTCCATTTTGCTTTGGCACATCTGCTGGCCACCCAGAGCGGATTTGCTCCAGAATCCCCCATGACTGTTCTCCATTGACATTGTATGCAGAGCGATCAGAGAAGCCCGTCGTGTTAATAGAAACCATCAAGTACGGTGCAGAATCGGCTGGAATAATTGCAGGGATTGATGTCATTTCAACGCCATCCGGACCATACATTGCCGCACGACCGACCGTGGAAACCAGCGTATATGCTCCGCTATTGACCGCGTACATGCTGGCAGCAGCCATGTTGACCTCTGCGGACTCCCAGTACTGAGCAGCTGGGTCTATTGGATCAGGGGTGTATGGCCAAGCGGCGATGTGAATAGCCTCGGCCTGGGCTTGCATCGGAAATGTCATTGAGGGATGGAAATGTCTGAGTATATGTCAGTTGGCGGGTCAATCTCGAGGTGAAGGGCTGTCTTACTCCCAACATTCCAACAGCCCAATTCGCCCATAAGGTGTCTTCACCACCTGGAGTTCACTCATTGATCCATCACTCCAGATGCTCCGTTCTCCACCAGAGGGCCTCAGCTTATGACGATGAATCAAGACATCTCCTGAAGGTGCGATTAGAGATTGAGCCATGTAAATAGCATCGCCACTTCGCTCCGAAAAAGCTAGAGCAAGATACACGGAATTCCGCTTGGCAGCAGAAACCAGTCCTTTCCAGTTGTGATCCCCAACTACGATGGAGTTCTCGATGTAGTTGTGAACCCACTTCTTAATCCAGACGTCGTCATTACCTCGAGGATAGCTTGCAACGTGGCAGAATTAGCCATCGATCAAAGGAGTGAGTGTTCTAATCTTACCCTGGAAACCACAACTCAGGAAATGCGACCAGATTGGCCCCTTCTTTAGCTGCCTGGTCAATGTACTGGATACCGAGTTTGGTTGTTACGTTAATGTCAACTCCGGAATAAACCCTTGTAAGAATGGGTTCGTGCCAAAGAGCGGGAGGTGCCCGGATCAAAGCAGCAGTCAACGACGTGGCTGCATCGCTGCGGACCGCTCTACTAGCGGATAGCTCCAAGAAGCAAGTGGCTAGTATGACGAGTGATTTGAACATTTTATGATAGGTATTGACGTGAACTGAGGTACTGGGATGCGAGTAAATGGTTCCAGGACAACTCCTTACGCATCTCTGAGGCGGTTTATATATGAATATGTGATACATCAGTGCCATAGTAAATTCTCTACTTTTCCTCTTATCTCGAGCACTACTCACTTTCTCCATCATGGCGTGGGTTTGGATCGTGGATACTCACCCAATTAGGAATACATCGCCAATTCTGCTGGGTCTTGGCCAAGTTCTCGACCGAAGGCCCACCCACTAGAAAATGCTTATCAACGAGATAACAGTTTTAGCTACGTTATTAAAATGATGTTCTCTCGATTTTATTTTTAGTTAGATTGGCAGATAAGAAACCCCTGTGCAGCCGCCACAAGATTAAATCAACGACATGTATCTTACACGATTAGGAAAGCAGAATAATTCTGACAGGCGGGCGGGATATCACAAGGTCAACGATGCGTTTGCCTGCGCTGGTTCTGTCTCTTCTGCCACTATTTAAAATGAGAATTCCACCGTGTTTGTTTCAAAGGTACTCAAAAACTTTTATCGTTTACTGAAAGGGGTTGGACGCTAGTAGAACATGTTATCTCTGGTAGATAAAGTCAAACCCAACCTATGTGACTCCCGCCGGACGAGAGCCTCGGAATTCCCCTGACACCACGAAGGAATTAATGCAAAGTGATAACCCCGGAACAGTCATTTCCCGCCTACGAATGCCGATAATGATGCTCAAACGCCGTTACTAAGGCCATCAAAGGCCGTGTAAGCGGGGTACGGGATGGTCCCGATGCTGTGTGTGGGGCCCGGGTAGCTCCCGGCCTCGGCATCAGTCAAAACCACTCCGATATTATCTACTGCACACGTTTCACCAAATGCAGAAACGCCTAGATAATTAAATTGCAGATTCAGGAAATTTGAGAAATCGTACTAGATCTTTGCACCCTTGTTTCTGTGTCCTTATTTTCACACACCGACTAGTGGCAATCATGTATGTTCATTGAAGCATGTGTGACTGGTCATCTGCTAACATGGCCAGGTATACAACGTCATTTGCCTTCTTCGAGGCCTTAATCGAGGTGGGCTCTAACAGATGAGAGATTATGCCCATATGCGCTAATCAAAAATAACAGGCCGGGGTCAAGAACTGCTTTGTCAATCTCGGCTCTGACCACCCAAGCATTTTGGAGGCCATGGTGAAGGGCCAACGAGAGAATCCCGATAATTTCCCCCGCATTATAACATGTCCCAATGAAATGGTTGCTCTGTCCATGGCCGATGGATACGCTCGACAGAGTAACGAGGCCCAATGCGTCATCGTGCATGTGGATGTAGGAACTTCCGCCCTAGCAGCTGCCATTCACAATGCATGCACGGGCCGAGCGCCAGTTCTCATTTTTGCTGGACTATCTCCATTCACTATCGAGGGCGAATTGACTGGATCCCGAACAGAATATATGTAAGACACAATGACTCGCATACTTTGAACGTTGCTGATTCGTACAGTCACTGGATGCAAGATATTGTTGACCAGAAGCAGATTGTGGCCCAGTACTGTCGATACGTGGGTGAGATTAAGACCGGCAAAAATGTCAAGCAGATGGTTCGAAGGGCCCTGCAATTCGCAACCAGCGACCCCAAGGGCCCTGCCTACTTGATGGGAGCACGCGAGATCATGGAGGAAGTAATTGAACCATACAGCATCAACTCCAACCACTGGCAGCCTGTTGGACCCTCAGCGCTACCTTTGGATGCAGTTACCGAAATCGCACAGTCGTTGGTGCAAGCCACCAAACCTCTCGTTGTTACGGGTTATAGTGGCCGAAATCATGGAGCCGTGGCCTCTCTCGTAAACCTTGCAAATATGGTGAAAGGCTTGCGAGTGTTGGATACTGGTGGATCTGACATGTGCTTTCCGGCAGACCATCCAGGCTGGCTGGGAATGAAGTACGGTGGAGATGATGCTGTGAAGACGGCAGACGTAATACTCGTCTTGGACTGTGATGTCCCATGGATAAACACGTTGCGCGAGCCCAACCCGAACGCAAGGATATTTCACCTTGATGTGGACGTTCTCAAACAGTCTATGTTGGTGTTTTACATCAACGCCGAACAGAGATATCGAGTCGACGCTGGCACTGCGCTGTCCCAAATTGTCCAACATCTTCAGTCATCAGCGGATCTTGCAGAGCGACTCGCCAGCTCAGAATTTGACCAGCGCGGGCTTGGATTGCAGAAATCACATACCGCTTTAATCCAATCGCTGGATGAGAAGGTGCAAGTCAACGACGTCGGCGCGATGAATACGGCATATGTTTGCCACGAGTTGCGCAAGGCGCTTCCAAAGCACACCATATTTGCTATTGAGGCAGTCACAAACTCCGTTATTGCTGCCGAACAGCTCCGTGTCAACCGCCCGGGACAGTGGATCAACTGCGGCGGCGGTGGTCTGGGGTGGAGTGGAGGTGGTGCGCTTGGTATCAAACTTGCTGCTGACGCGAATGCCCAGGATGGGCAAAAAAGGATGGTGGTACAAATTGTTGGCGACGGCAGCTTTCTCTTTAGTGTGCCAGCAAGTGTATACTGGATCTCGCACCGATATGGGATCCCTATCCTCACCGTGGTGCTAAATAACAAGGGTATGAGCTGTTTCCACAAGTTCAGTCTGCAGTCTTCAGTTGGCTAATGGTAGTCTTTTTCTAGGTTGGAACGCGCCTCGCAGATCGATGCTGCTAGTACATCCTGATGGGCCCGGGTCAAAAGCGACGAACAAGGAATTGAACATTTCCTTTGACCCCCCACCGAATTATTCTGAGATTGCGAGGGCGGCTAGTGACGGAAGTATTTTTGCAGCGAGGGTTAAAGTGGCGAATGAGTTAGAGCAGTCCCTGAGTGAAGCGATCAAGACGGTTCAATCGGGTACTTCTGCCGTGCTTGATGTGGCAGTCTTGTAAAAAATAAATGGTTCAACTATTTAAATTCATCCTGTTACGTTATAGCAGTCTTGATAAAGCCAGGCATTGCCTGCCTCTTTGTGCCTATAAGGCTGACTTTATTCCCTTGCCAGCCATTCAGTAAATACGATAGCTTGGGCACTAGTCTGTGCTAACTATTCATATAAAAGGGCCTATTGAATGGGCCAATCTGATAGATCATGCAGAGCGTACTGCCCTGGAAGGCAGTTTGTATCATAGTGACAATTGCCGTCGCTTGTGAACACAATATTGGGTATCGATTAAGCTTGCCGGCGGTTATTGAGCTCAAGCCACCGACGAGCCAAGGGCGGAATGCTACGTAATATTGTTTCCGCGCGCATTAAGAACTTTCTTTTTCATCATGTATGTGACCCAAAATGGCTTCTTGGCAAAATTAGGCTGCATTGTGGATGCACTTTCATTCAGCTCCCACCCCCTAATTCTGCTGTCTGCCTCACGTTATCTCTAATAGCTCCAATCAAAACATTGACCAAGCGCCTCATGAGAAATATAAAAACATGCATTGCGTAATTAACATATTTACCCATCGTTTATAGGCTGCCAAGAGAGGCGCAGACCTTGTGATCCCAAAGGGTGCGCCCGCGAAGGCGGACTCGTCAAATGTGGCTTTTCCTCTTTTCCGACGCATAAAGAATGCTAGATAGATAATAGATTAGCCTATAATTGGACTATATGTACCGTGTATTTGGTATCTTTCTTTGTGGGCGTTTGTGCAGATTTCTGGTAGAATATCATCGCAGCAATCAAGGTACGGACTCTCCACGGTCGACATGGATCCAAAAGACCTCTCGCAATCAGTATGAATTTTCCAACTCGTAATAGGTTATAAAAAAATCTGACATGTGTTAACAGGATGCTTCTTCCGAAACCCTACTCCCCGCGTCCGAATCGAAAAATGAACACCACAGCGACAGCGGCACACCCGGCGACAGGTGTTCTGATGGTCCAAGAGCAAGAGAGCCTATCGCCATTAAGACATTGTCATATGAATTGATTGCTATTTTAAGTGCTCTAGTGTCCTTGAGTGCCGTCAGCGGTATATTGGGTGCATATAATAACCAACCTACTCCACAGTGGACCTTAGGGCCCTGGGGAATCACTCTAAACGCCGTAATCGCGGTTCTCTCAACTGTTTTCCGTGGCTGTTTGTTGTACCCAGTTTCTCAGTGCATCAGTCAATTCTGTTGGATATGGTATACGAAACCGAGACCCCTTGGAGATATTTCTTATTATGACTCCGCCAGTCGAGGGTTTTTTGGAAGTATTCGATTGCTTTTTCGTGTTCGATTTATGTAAGCTTGCTCTTATTGGACATTGTTTTTTGGTCAAGAGCTAACGCTGTCAAAACAGTCATGTTATGAGCATATGCGCCATCATCATGTCTCTAATTGGACTTGTTGATTTATTTTTTCAACAAAGCATAGGGTTCAATTTTGATCGAAAACATAATCCCCATTCAGAAGCTCAAACCGTAGGGATATCTTCCTGGGGCTTCGAGTTGAATTGGGAAGGGAATTCATCAATACCATGTTGGTTACCCATGACCTGCCCTGTGTTAGAACTTCTTCCTGATGACTGAAAGATACCTATCTCCCATACCAAGTCAGAGCTGCAGCTTATAGAGGCCTTCTATCGTCGAATCTCCGGTCAACCCCCTCTCCACCCTTCAACTGTTCGACTGGCGATTGCAGTTGGGATTCTATCAACACACTTGCAGTTGGCTCGAGGTGCTATAATTTTACGTCTAATGTAAAAATAAATTGCACTGTAGAAGATCAGTGCAACTTTGTAGCGGAAGAAGACGCTTCTTTGAAATCACTTCTAAAGGACGCCACATGGCAGTCCCCTTTTTTAATGCGAACCATATTTCGGCCCTTGGCCGAAACCAACGCCGCATTGCCTTTTGAAGACTTACACGGGCTTCTCGGAATCGTCGAATGGGTGAAAGCAACTTCTCTAGGCTATACGGAACGCCTTGCGGCCACGTCGAATTATGAGGCATTCAGATGTGGCGTTTATCTGTCGGTTCAGCAGATTGATGCCAGGGTAGAAAATGGAACATATTCGGAAAGGGTCAAGCATGAGGAAACAATGCTTAGCAACCTAAAGGACCTGTACGGGTTCAATGGTATCCCGGAGACCAGGCATCCTAACATGAATGTATCTGCGACAGACGTGCTCGAATTCAGGCCATCATTTGCTAAAAAGGATTCGGTTCAAAACATCACTTTCAAAATTCACCAAAAGGCATGGTGGATGCTCACAACCATGCTTACAGTCGACAAAGACTTTCTTATAGGTAACGTCATCACAGATTCTGTTAACGGCTTACGTGGTAATAATATACCGACCTTACTTTACTTGGCCAAAAATACCAGTCGGGCAATAGAATACATGGCCAAGTATATGGCGATAGAAATGCGCTCTAACCCATATGTCTTTGCTCAAACAGAACAGCAGGGGTTTTCAGATACTGATCCAGTAGTGCGAGTCAATGGATCTGCTTTTGAAAGAAAACAAATTGTCCTTGTGCGATGGCCTTGGCTTGCTTTACCAAGTTTGCTTCTTTTGATGGCCGCTCCATCTCTCGTCGCGGTGTTTGTACAAACAAACCAATCCAAGGTTGGCTGGTGGGTTTCCAGTCCCTTGACACTTTTCTTCAAAGCCCGAATGGCAAATTTTATCCAAGACTCGGATTGGCAGGTCGAATCTCTAAGTACCGCAGACGCGCTGTTAAAAGCTGCAGGTAAATTCGAAGCGGAAGTTGAGAAGGGAGGTAGCATGAATATTCACGTCTACGTTAAGAACGAGAACTGAGGCCGTCTCAAAAATGTTACCGAATGTATTGGGTGAGAGGACATAGCATTTTATATTTCGTTTCATTTGGATCGTGCTCCTTGTCATTTTGGCTATCAGAGGCTACGCGAATGCCTGATCATACTCTCGTTTATTGTCATGGTGACAATCTATTACGCAATTACAATGTCCTTTGGGAGGTGTGAAAGTGTGTTTATTACTACATGATTTCGTTTAGGCTGATGGTTTATAGGAGCTTCAATTTGTTTTATCGGCCGTTGGCCGGTATATAACCCGATCTTTCAACAGGGTAGGCGTGTTTGGATCATGACTAGGTAGAACCACCACTTCTGACTGCTTACTGAATTCCTTCATGAGCTTGAGACTCTCAAAAGCAGTCATTGGATCATCATTTATGCCATCCGGTGCCTCGCTATCCAGAAGTTCCATGGCATATGTGGCATCCGCCGGAAGAAGATAGGTGGTTCGAGTTCCGTCATCGTCTCTCCCAAAGACTATGAGGGAAACATGACCCACGACGTGACCAGGTGTCTTGACTGCCATGACGCTACCATCGGAGGTAATATTGCAGGAATCCTTCCACGGCCCCAGTGGTTGATTCTGAAATTCAAAATGCCGAGGAGCAAAGTTTGGTGGCCATTTATCCGGAGCGAAGCCCTTTAAAGCAGACATTGTGGGGCTGTGTCCCACATCAGCCCAGTGTTCCTCAGACACAAAGACTGGGACATCAGGAGCTTCGAGTGCCAGGGCTTGTAGACCTCCGGCGTGATCACTGTGAAGATGGCTGACGAGAATGGCCTGCAAGCTGGATGGCTCCGTGCCGAGTGCTCGTAGTTGCTCGACGATTCCCTCGTGGCGGTCGATTGTGACTGAAGTGCACCATCGCGTAGGATTCCAGGCGGCCATGTACCCGGGATCATTGTAACAGGGCGACTCGCCGGTGTCGAAAAGGATGGGCCCATCGGGATGGCTGATGAGAAACGTGCCAATGGGGAGCGGCTCTGACCACGTTCGGTCTGTAAAAGACCGAAAGCGGCGCATTGCCACGCTGCGCGAGCTGATGGGCTGGCCCTTCATTGCCGATCGTATCTGCACGGTGCCTGTCGAGATGAACTGCACCTTGACTGGTCCCACCTGGGACGCATCGGGGCCACTCATTGCAGCGGTTTGAGAACTGCTGAGAGCGGCAAATACAGAGAAAAATTTAGACAAGGAGAGTCTTCAATTCGGTTTTTCGGAAAATGAAAAAGAAATGAAGGAAGGATCGCGGTGCTGACGAATTTACTGACCGTGGCGGAAAGGCCGACTGCCGACTACCGAGTGTCCACCCCTTGTTGGGCCGAGTGGTGGGCGCTCGGTGCTCGGCATTCCACTTTTAGCCTGGTAAGCAGAGCATCAGTTGCATGTGCAAAATAGAATGCAGTGGCTCAATCAGCGTGAAATTGTACATTTGAATTCTCATTGAAGATCAATTTATCATTATTCACTTTTTCAATTACTTTAGTTCCCCACACTCTTGGCTTCTGGGGTGTCGGCATTGCCAACCAGCTTGTCAATCTTGCCAATAAATGTCCAGGCCGTATCCTGGTTCACCCTGTCGTGGTCTTGCAAAGCCAGGTAGCGCGAGAATTTATGCTCAGGCTTGATGACATATTCTGGAATCGTGACATCTCCCTTTTTCCATTGGTATCCGAGAGTCTTGCCGCTCTTATCCACTCTTTCCTCCCTGTTGAAGCCCTCAAGTGCCTTTGGGCGGTAGACAGGGACGTCGTCTTTTCCGTTAAGCGTTTGCTTTCGGAATTGAACACAGGGATGGATCCATTCATTCGTGACGCCCGTTACCATTTTTCCGTGATCATCTTTGTGATATTGGCCTGGGGTCCTATACTGGGACATGGCAATGTTTGCGATGACCGAAAGCTCAGTAAGAGGGCCCGTTGCCCAGCCGTCGATGATATCGTGAGCAATTGTTTTCGGGTGTGCCTGGACAATATGGTGGTCATTTAAAAACTTCAGCGCGTTTTTCATGATCCAATGCTGTCCAAAGTCGAGCTGATCCAAGACCGGTCGAATGAGTTGATAGCGATCCTCAACCGAGTTCGAGGCTAGGGTAATCAAGGTTCCGTCATCCACAAAGCCGAGGAAGGGCTTGACTTGTTCACACATCCAACCAAAGGTAATCAGAGCAATTTCTGGAATTGGTCAGTATTGTAGGATGAGGAAGGAAAGCCCGGGGGAAACTCACGTTCAAAATCTCCCTTCTGGGTCTTGAGAAGCTCATCGCTTCCTCCACCGATGTTGACATGGACACCCGGGAACCAAACTTGCTGAAGGTTGGTGTTGATCTTTTGCAGATGCAACGCCATTCTCTTGTCAATCAAAGCGCTCCATGCAGCGTTCAGCTCGTCTTCCGAAGACTTTGGGTTTCTGTTAACCGCATCCCACTCTTTTTCAAAATCTGAAAGAGGTTTATTCTCATTCTTATCCGACAAGTCGTCTTGAGGGAAATGCCACACGGCGGGCGAGAATGGCCCCCTGTGCTCGTCAAGGGCAAGTGCTTGGAAGGCATTCTTCACATCTAATGTTTTGTTAGAGGGATCAATCAGGTAATCGAGTAGCGCCAAAGAACTCACAAGGGCTGATCTCAACGTTGTGGAAACCGGGCTGAGGTATGTCCAAAACTCGCTCGAGAAACTTGAGGTCCCATCTCGTCAATGGCAAGTCGGGGATTCCAAGAGACCCAACGGTGTCAAAAACACCAACGACCTGGACAACTCTAGATGCCTCAGGGGCATCAGCATGGGGCGGCTTAGCCCAATACTTGGGTGGTGTCTTTCCGTCTTTGGGCTGATCAGTGTCCTTTGCCAGGGCACCATTGACCCATTCTCTGTATTCCTGGGATTTTCTGAAGCTGATACCGTCTTTGTGGTTTTGGTAGACTTTGAAAAGCTCAGGAAAATCCTGCAAATCCCTAGGAGCGATGATACCGATATCTGTGATAAGCCCTGCCACAGCACGGGCAGTGTATGCACCGCGGGAGAAGCCAAAGCAGAAAATCTGGTCGCCGGCGTTGTAGTTTAGGGCAATAAAGTTATATGCCTCAATGATTTTGCCGACAAATCCGATGCCGAAGTTGCCTTCACGGGACCTCTCCTCGTCGGTGATTTCTCCAGTAGCAATGCCGGAATCGTAATACACAAGCTGCTCCCAAATCTTGCCATCGTCGCTCTTGCCACTACGAGCGATGCTGCGGGTGAGTCTGGTGACGTTGGATGGAATGTTCGTCAGGCCACTAACTGACGACTGCCAGGTGCCATCGCAGCAAATGATGATGCGTTTGGGAGCGGCGGGCAGGCTGGTCGGTGCCTGAGCCTCCCAGACGGTGTCGGCTGTGGGGAATGGGTGCTTAGGCCCTGGTCGGTTTGAGGGCGGGTTGGTGGCCATGGCGATGATGGATATGATGGATATGATGGAGGGAAAAGTTGGATTGAGAAATCGATCAAGGCTGACCATCAGATTTAAAGAATCCGCTGATATTCTACCTTAATGTGTCTGACAACCAGTCTCTACCTTTGTCACGTGATGTGGATGCATGTCTTAACATTGAGGCCTCGATCAGCCCATCAATCACGGCGACGGTCGAGGCAACCTTGGATTCCCTAGAAGATCCGTTGGTAGGCTGGACAAATCGATAGTCATGCGCCACGCGCTGAAAGGTGGGGAGAAGCATGCCCAATCCGGGTTCCCATAGGCTGCATTATCTTGCACGTCACTACACGCCCAACTATTGAATGAGACAATAGGTCCAGACCATAGAAAAAAGAAAGGTGGCCTCTTTAGCACGTCTTTAGGCGACACCGCCCATTTTTCTCATGCAATAGCGCTATGCAAATCAGCAGTGATTCCCAATTGCGTACGAGGCCTCCTCGGTGTGTCCGTACAGATGCACGTTCAAGCGATTGGTCAAAGTGCTACGCTTCCCATCGCCAGTGCAGCCGTCTCGCTGGGATAATGACTGTAAGGAATCCGAATTTGTCGGATTCTTTTTTATTTTAGAGCTCACAATAACTTGCAAATTCTTTTTGTAGCGCAGCTTCCATCAGTTTATTTGTCGGGCAAGTTCGTGCTGCACGAGCTGTTTGTCATTACTAGCCGCTCATTGTAATATGCAGTGAAGATCCATTATTTCGTTCACAGGGAAACTAGATATAGTAACGCTGTTTTTTTAAATTTGCCATCTAAACATCTATTAATCTGATAAATCTGCCTCTGTAATAATCTTGCATGCTTCAGTAAACCACATAACTGACTGGGCAAGGCTATCCTCATCTGTGATCGATACCACCTTGGGAAGGTCCTTACAGACATCAGGCAAATAGTTATCCTCCACAAGGCATTGATCAAGTGTAACACGACAAACTCCCTCCATGCGCCAGAGTTCTTCCAGTAAACATGGCCAGCTCTCCGATTTGGGCAGCTTGACCTCCCGGAGCGTGATCTTCTCAAGAGTCGCCTGGTGACGTGAAAGCATTGCCATCAATTCAGATTGCGTAGATTCCAATCCCGCAAGTTCTATTACTTTCAAGTGTGGTATGTTCAATATTTTTGAAAGCTCTGGCCAAAGATTACCATCGTCCCAGAGGTCCTCGCCGTCAAATGCAAGCGTTAGATGTGATAATTTGGGAAACATCGCAAAGAACCGAGCAACGCCCAGCCTCCAGTCTGGATCTGATTCGTCCGCGTAATCCGGGGAAAGAACCATTCTTAGAGAGGACAGGGTTGGGAATTCCAAAGGAGCAGGGCTCATCGTACCCCGTCCTACCGATGCGTCAAGAAATGACACAATGACTGGTGCAAAACAGTCGATCTCATCTCCATGGCCAAGATAGAGATCAAGCTTCTCCAGGGGAATTTTGCTTTCCGCAGCTGCGACAAGCATTGCATCTAAAACGTATTTCCAATATGGCTGAGGAGGGATACCGTTGGGGCTAAGATCCTTTTCCAGATCGCAGCATATTTCTGTCACTAATTGAAACGCTCCCCAAGGAATATGGGCGTCGCTAAGTACAAGCGTTCTGCAGTTGGAAAAATTCTTCATGGCCTGCGCCAGACCACATCGGTACTTGTCAAATTCCAACGATTCCTCTTGTTCTTGAAGTCGCTGCCGCAACCGACAGGTCACACAAGTCATTCCCCCGGCCTGAACGCTTGGAGGTTCAGAGTTCTCGGCGGGGGGATGCTGTCGACACTCGCACTCGAGATTACGTGTGTCGAGCTGCGGGATATAATGTGTGCATACGCGTAATGTATTCACTGCATATTTCAAAACCTTGTGCTGCGAGACCTCCTTCAGGTTATCCAGGCTTATGCGCTGTAGCATGACATTGCGGGACTCGAAGTGGCCATGAAACATGGGCCAGGTTATTTCATTCAGTGCCCGGCACGTTTGTCGCAGAGCAAGAATACTACGAATGGGGAGAACCTTTGCTATTTCGGAGGTGATCTCGGGCGGGAGTTCAAGCAATGCGGACATGGTGTTGGTGGTGAGGGCAGCGATGTTCATTATGGCACTGCTGAAGTCGAGCGGAGAAGTTGACTAGCACATCAGCTGATAGGTCATGTGACCTCCACAGAACCGAGACTTATGGTTCCCATTCCTATTTGTAGCGCTCGATCATACTTTGGGAAGGCGTTGTAGCTCTGGAAGAATTAATAATAGCATTTATAAACTGCCCGTGTAGGTTACAATCGCTAACAGATCTCTAGAAATTATTGCAGATGTCTAGTGGCACTCGATTGAAGTGTCTTCAGCTACACGTGCAAGATTCGTAGTCCGTTATGAAATACCTTGATCGTACGCAGAGGTCCATGATGTAAATAACAATCAATTTCAAGTTTTTGGATAAGGCGACCATCTTATTTCATCATAAATGGATTGTGGATTTTCGCTCATAAAAGCCGACGCAACTTTATTAACTTGATGATGCTAATCCCTTTAACTCTGGTAAGACTGCACCCAGGTACCTCGCTTTAATCGCCCGGATAGAAAGACGCACTAATACGGTACAATAAAGTTTCAAATGAATAAAAAAAAACATTGAGCTGTTATAAATGTATAATTTATTTACGAAATACTAGATTTTAATTTACAGCCTTTTGTTGGCTGCGTGCTTTGCTCGGTACTTTAGTGCACTCTTACTACCGTCAAAGGAACAAGTTCCCAGGAGAGCCATAATTGGACTTGGAATGCAAGTTTCGGAGGGCCGCATTGATTGTAGCTGATTCCAAATAGCAAGCAATAAATCCAAATGCTAGCAACGGGTTTTTCGAAAAATGACATTGGATGCACTCAGCCACTTCTAGTAGTAATGTCTGCGAAATGCCCACGGTTATTTTGATACGGGAGGAGTTGAGGAAGGTTACTGAGACGAAATTCAACTGTAGGAAATCCCCACCTTTAGTCGATTTTAGAGCCATTCTTTTACGTGTCTAGCAAGCTGTGTTGTCCACAAAAACCGTTGCTGAGTCTTACTTCCGCTCGTCGGTTACATTGGCAGAGCGGGTAAACCGTCACATCCTCACAGTTTATGAAGCAGTTTCTTCGTTCCAGAATGCTTGCAGAACCTCTGAAGCTCACAAAAAAAGGTTAATATTTTCAGTGATCGGACCAACAGATCAGCTGACTGCGCACCTGACCCATTTCTTCTTTGGGATCAAGGTGGAATCTCGTAACCCCAACCAACAACACACACCTATTAATCCCTCAAATCAATTCTCGGCACGGGAAATGGTCGGCCACGATGAGCTTAGATCGCGTCGCCGCCTTGCTAAGAAGTACAATATTTTCTCAAGGACTCCTCAACATAGATGGCCCTTAGAATACGATTCAATATTCCAAGGTATCCGAGAGCTCGCCCAGAAAAAATTTGATTCGTACAGTGAAAGCGTGAGCCTACGGGCCCAATCTGAACCATGGACGAGACAAACAGTTGCACGGGCTAAGTGGTTGACTTCACGGGCAGTCGACCTATCTAGCAAAAAGGCCAATGAATCTACTTGGCGTATGGCTATTGAGAATGATGTAGTCAGGCGGTTTTTAGTTGAGGTGGCATGGTATGTTGACCTCATGCTTTTTGGTATTTCCGTATAAAATAGGCCTAAAAGTTCTAGTCCAAACTGTCGAGCGAGATTATGGAGATCTGAAATTGAACCGGCAGCAATCGAACCAAATGATACTTGGACGAAGGAGCTAGAGTCACGCAGGAGTGGGCGTTCAGCCTGCCTTTGTCCACCAGACACTCGACCTCTTGATTAGTAAGATCTCTAATAAACTGAAATAGCTTGAGTTAACGGAGACTAGTAATGAGGCTGGACTGAGCAACATCTTTGATGAAAGAGTCGAGACCATGGTTTTTCACGGCCCTACCATTGTAGATCTACCAAGGCAGAAACCTGACAGAGTTTTCGGTTTGAGAAGAACAGAGAAACTCGAAATGCTGCTAGATGAACTTTCGGATTCAGTTCAAACTAGTCCTTTTAAGGGCGAGCCCCCTCTTCTCTTCCCCTTTCTTATCTTGGAGGCAAAGTCAGACGGGTCGAGGTCAAGTGCCCATGACACTGCGGAACAGACCACATTTCCTATATGGAAACTTTTGAACCTCCAGAAAGAACTCCAATCCAAGCAGCCACATGATAGAGGGAGACCTGAGCCTCTGGTTTGGTTTATAGGTTTTGAAGGAAGAAATTGGAGAGTATATGGGTGTTATTTGGACAAGGACCAGGACCGTAGGGCGACTTATGTGAGTATACAGTCTTTTCTATCCTACAAGACATGATTTCTTGTATAAAAGGATACTTGGGAGGTCGTATACTAATAGCTATTAGAACATCCAACAACTCTGGTATGGCGACCTATGCACAACCAATGCGTCCCTTCAACTTGTCTTGATTATCGACTATATCATGGATTGGGCGAGGGATATGTTTCGGCCATCTATCATCAGACAATTGAAGGGCCTAGGCAAGAGAAAGAGATATGAAGATGTTTCGGTTACCCTCGACCCCGACGTCGCATCGATGCGAAGAGGTGTCTTTGACTGGATAGAACCTCCACCCAGTACCATTGCACCAGAAGATGTATATTCTCAAGTTACCGAGCCATTCTGGGCGGAGAACTTACTTCAAAAACTTCCCAACACGGCCTTGGGTTCAGTTCGCATATTTTCCGAGATGATGTTTACAGTGGTCGGCCTTCATTTAACAGCAGCCAATGTAGAAAGCCTATTGACTCTATCAATTTCGAATCGAGAACCGGGACATATATATATGAGCCGGGTCGCCGCAAGGCAGCTTATTACACAAATTGCTCGTTGGGACGAAGTTTTGGTGGTGTCTGCCGCTGACCTTGACGAGATTGAACATATTTGGACGGATCGGAATATGCCCGAGGTGTTTTTGTCAGAAAAGAGCCGAAGCCTAGACACATATGTTGTTCTGGAATATCGATGCTTTCTTGACTCATCTTGGAAGGTGATAAGAGAGCTCAGTTATATTGCTGTTTCGAAAGCAGCATTTGAGATCATCAAGGATTACGCTGACTATAAGAGACCTCCTCCGTACCTAAGAACATTCTCACAAATCGGGCGCCCATGCCCAGGTCAGCTAGTCCAAGACGCAGTCCGGTGTCTTAAGTCCGGTTCCTCATTCCAAGTTCTCCTCTCGGCAATATCGAGCACTTTGTTTTCACTCTACCCTGAACCTTTTAGAAAGCGAGAAGATTTTACCCCGAACGTTGAAGGAATTGGTTTTGGGCGTCCGACACACTCACGCGTTCAGTCTTTCATAAGCGACTACGTCAAGCGATCGAAAACACAACTGCCACATAGCGCAAGCATATTTACCTATCCTAGGGGGCAGAGTCAAGAAGAGAAAGGCCGATACGGCTCTGAAAAAAGAGCAGAAATCAATAGCTGGAAAGAAGAATGGGATGAAACGACAAGCGATCGCTCCTTTGCACGAATATATTCCCTTGAACGGCCAACATCAGATATTCCACATGAAATCTCCAAGTGCCAGCGATGCCGCAAGACCCAACAAGATCATTTTTCGCTGTCAAGTTGGGACCAGACAAACTTGCCGTCTTTTGAAGGCCATGGTTTGATCTTCATCCAAGCACTTCAAGAGAAATTAATTCCGAGTAGCTGGCCGGAAGACCAACAAAAGCAGCATGATCTAAGTCTTTTTGTGCTTCGGAATATTCCAGAATTCAATCAAGACAACGCATTCCCGGCCATTATCGGCGATATAGTCAAGAAGAATTTGATATTCCATACAATCAAGCATGACAGAGTAAAACACGCCAAGGAGCCTACGCGAGGAGTGTACTGGAACTTGCCGCTCCCATACAGAAAATGTACAAATCGGCAACATGAAGATATCCACCGATGGATTTCTGAACTTAAAGGAGACCCAATACCGGAGTTAAAAGTACGCAAAAATTCTCCATATCTGTGGGATCGGCTACAAATAATGCTTTACTACCTCAAAACCCTGAAATCTGTTGATGCGGCAGAGGAAGCTGCAAGAGACTACAATAGACGAAAAAAGCGTGAGTGGCAAGATTCAAGTCACAAGTGGCGTGGTTATCCAGGTACCGAGCGTCACGTTCAGCTACATCACTTCCTCAATGAAGTATACCCGAACCGGTTTGCACAATCTAGAAGCTGGTATCCTGAAGTCCTTTCGTTGCGAGGAGACGAAGTGGGACGCGCCGAGTGAAAAGTGATTCCTAAACGCGGTCAGACTGTGCGAAGCTAGAGACCGATTGGTTCCGAATAAAGCACTGCACTGAAGCATAGCTAAGTTCAACAAGCAACAAGAACATGAAATGGCCCGTCAGGATGTAACTGATAATTAATGGGTGCTAACCATCCCGTTTGGAGACCTCTGCAGGCATTGTACATCCAAAGAACTCTTGAGAGGCAAGTTGGAGTTATCATTGGACTTTGATCGTATTTATTTAGAAAGGAGGGTTGCAACCTCAATGAGTTTAATTTACTTATGATTTTCATTCTTACAGTACAGTCGTCATCCTGAAGCTCAAAGCCGGCAACGATGTGTGACTCAAAGCGCTGTTTAACGGGGCTGGCTCGTAGGGGGCCTTGACGGCACACTGAATGCAAATCCGCCTAAGCTTAGTGGGATAATTAGTAGGTTGGTGCACCACTGCCCCGTAAAATGGTATATATTAAAGATTGCCGTGGTATCATTACAATTGTCTTCCCCAATTATCACAGTTCTGGGGACCTGGGTGGGAGGCAGCCGAGAAGATGGACTCCAAGCAATTGCGCATTTGAGTAAAGAATTTGTCAAAATGATCACGAATGGTATTCAACAAAGACTATTACCATATAGTTTTATCCTCGAAAATACAGCGCATTCCAAATTTACTTGATTCACATATTATTTGAAAGCTGAACCCTCTCGATTAATTTAGCCACAAGAGGCCGTGATATAAGCGTCAGATTCCCCATCCGCCGATTACTATCCAAGTCATAACCATTTCAACTCCTCACATGTTGCCCATTTACTTGGAGAGGTGTTTAGCAATCTCAAAAAACACTTATTTGGTGTAGCTACAGCTGTTTGGCTTGCTGCTCTTGATGACGCGCAGACTAACAGGCTTGCAGTTCTTGTTACCTCCTGGGTTTTGTGCGCCAGCGTCCAGCCAAACGCTGTACCCGCCACTAACGGCTCCAGGACAAGCTATGAATCCTTTGGAATTTGAGAAAACCAGGTTGCCGTTGCCGTCAACCTTCCAACCCTCACTCTCCCAGCGGCTACCGAGGCCGTCTTTAGCGTCGAGATAGCGAAAAACGCCCTGGCCCATTCCAGAGCGATCAACGTAAGCCCGCTGCGTAAGGGTCCCTGATTTGTAAAGATACAGTTCGTTGCCCCAGATCTGGAGGGTGGCGGTGTTGTCGGAAGTAGAGGCGCAGGTGGCCTTAATTGTGGGAAGCTTGAAGTACCATCCGCCGCGGCCAGCCTGGAGGGCCTGGAGGTGAACACCGCTGCCCTGGCCAATGGCGACGACTTCGAAGGCGGTGGACTTGAACTCGTCGGCCGCAATTACGCCCGTGGCGACGAGTGGCGCGAGGAGAATAGACTTGATCTGCATGGTGTGTTGATGATGGGATGAAATAATTTGCTGTGTAGATGTGGTATATTTCAATCAATTCGCTGGCGTTGGTAGTTTTGATGAATGCAAACAAAGAGGGAGGAGTCAAAAGCTTTATATTGGCGGGTCTTTTGGAGCGTCTAGTATTCTCATTGCGGAGTGCTTTCTTCCGCTTTATTATTTTACTAGGGAGGACCCTCAATCCGGAGCGCCACAGCTGAACACTAGACACGCGCATTGGCAGTCCGCTCCTCGCTGGGAATGAATCTCGACCACGTGCAAGGCCATACGGGGCTGTTCCAGCATCTTCATACTAACCTTGAATCGTTAAGCTTACTATGCAAGGCAGACTTGAGCGGCTGAGATTTTAAGTTGGGGGCAGAGGCCGCATAAAGCTGAAGCGCCACACGAATCCGATGCAAATCCGGGTTAAGCAAATTAATCAGGCGCATGGACAGTGTGTCAACCCTAAATCGTGATTGGCTCTCTCCCGCAAAACAGTTCACACGGGCTGAGGCAGAGGTGGGGTTGGTGGCAGTCCGGCAGATCAGCCTTACGGTGCTAAGCATAATGTTAGGGTTATTTTGTTGTGTCTGGAATTCATCAGTTTGGTTGAACGGGAGGCCTGCGAGGCATGTAGGAATTAGCTGAGTCCTGTCAATCAATCCATTTTCTTCATTGGATCCTCAAGAAAGATGTGTCTATCTTTGCTTCACACACGCCATGACTTTGCCCTTTTTAACCTCTCCTCAATATCCAACCCAGAGTCTAGAAACACAATGCAAACAGTCAACAAGCCCACACATAACAGATGCCGTCTCCCGAAGTCCACCACAATGGTATTTCACGATTGAAGTGCAAATTTGAGAACATTGAAAGGACCCTTGCCTCCATGCCCAAACCAGCCTAAAAACCACCCAGCCCCAACACCGCCCAGAGCCAAGAGGCCCCATGACCCCCAGCTAATCAAGCCGCTCTTTTCATGCGGTTCCTCTCTGCCAGACATGTACGGGGTTGTTCGTTTGGGAGCAGCCAGTCCCTCTACTATGGTGGCTCCCCGGCACGACTCCACGAGTGACTTGAACATGAAGCTGTCTCCAACGAAAGGAAACACGTATTTAGTTATGAAGAAGGAAAAGCGCATCTGCTGACTCATCAAGGCCTGAACAAATTCACCCTCTTTGACAATCTCATCGACACGACGATGTCGGCGTTCACGAATTCCGCCAAGTACTTCTTCAACGTCAGCAGCAGATAAATCATTCTTCGGGTCTTGAAGCTTTTTCATCAGAGCATTGACCAGAGTTGCGGCAGACTCCAGGGCACCGTTGCCTCCCAGAGCGGTGATTGGATGAACCTGGAGAGTTGAGTTAACGTTGCTCTTCCCTGCGGAGCTCCCAAACTTGGAGTAGTGGGAAATCTACCTTGTGTCCCGAATCACCGATGGTGATGAATCTTTTGAAATGCCATCTGGGAAAGATGTACTCTTCAAGCGATACAAGTGTGGTGACCCTGCGATTGTTATAAACGTCGCCAAAAGTAACATCCTCAATGATTTTGTCTTCCAAATGCGCGTTTGCCAACTCCAGTTCGTCGTCCTTGGTCCATCTCGGGATGTCTTTTCCATACTTTGTAGGCATGACGCAGAACAAGAACCAGTAAAGCCGATCGCCAGGGCCAGTGATGACGAGGTAACACCAGCCATCATTCATAACGATATGCTGTGTCTTCTTTGGAAAGTTGTCTGGGATTTTTGAAATGCCAAAAATGCATTTTGTGCTGGACTTGAGTTCTATTTTAACACACCTGTTAGCCTTATCAAATTTTACTTTTGACCAAGGGACTTACTTGAACCTTGGCTCTGGGAAAATACATCCTGGCCGGCTTCGGTTGCCATACGCCACATCTCTTCTCTGATGCAGCTATGAATTCCATCCGCTCCTATAACAATGTCTCCAGAGTACACTTCGCCATCCGCCGTGTAAACTCGTGCCATTCCAGACTCATCCATGTCGGCACGAGTGACACGTTTATTGGCCAACACTTTTTCCTTGTTCTGTATACTCTCATATAGAGCTTGCAGAACCATTTGGCGGTCAATGAAAAATGACGGATAACCAGTTCTTTGCAGAGGAGCGCATGATTAGCGGGTGATTGTCCCACAACGGCGAGGGTCATACCTTTCTCTCAGCCGTTGAGAGATGCTCACGTCTCCCGTTCGGAACAGGACTTTGCCATCCGAACCTCGCATGGCAGTGGAGAGATAACAGTCACCGGCGAGATCCTCCAATTTCTCATAACAGCCTAGTTGGTCAAGAATTTGAAGCCCATTGGGCATCATTCCGATGCTAGCGCCGGCCTGAGGGGCGATGGATCGATAGCCTTCGAGGACAACAAAATCCACGCCAAGCTTCTCCAACATGCTAGCAATAGAGAGCCCTGAGATACCAGCCCCGACGATGATGACCTTGATAGGCATGGTTGTAGGCTTATAGTAACAAAATACAGTTTGAAATTCGATGCTAAAAGGGGAAATGGAATGTCAATGAACAAATGAGCTGAAAGGTTTGCTGAAAATCATTGAAGAACGTTTTCAACTCATAAATAGTGTGTATCTCCTGGTCTGTAGTTGAGCTCGGTATGCCAACCAAAAAGCCGCCACCCTGGAATGCCTGCAACCAACGTGCGCAAGTGGATCGTTCAACGCAATGCGGCTCCGGGAATTCGGACATAGCTTTGGTCCGGCAGCTGCAAAAGCACATGCGCCAAGTTTTAATCAAATCAATTAATTACTTTTACTTCCGCCAACTGTCCTCTATTGGGCCTTGAAAAAATAACGTTGTTTGGGATGCTGCCATCTTTTCTATCTAATCAGCCACAATGATGAATGTCAAGGTTGCTTTGTCTATCAAGATTCCGGCTAGGGAACGGGACGAGCAACGGGTCGGACATATAAAAGATTCCCGGCCAAACAGGGTAATTTTATTCGTCCCAATGCGAGAAAGGGATAGGAAAACCCGGCCTGTGTGCATAGGCGCCACTTGCCCGTTTGACCATTTTGTACAAGGAGAAAAGCCAAAACGCTAACTGCCGACAGACGCCAAGATGCGTAAATCTTTAAGCCAGACATTGGATGGCCAATTACACGCTCGTCGTCGTATTTAAGTCAATCCACATCGCTAAGCATTGCAGATCGCGACGAGTTTTAAGTGAGGTTTGCATGGACCGAGCTTGGCACTGGAAAACTTGGCATTTTCCGATGTCCAGCTCGGACTAAGTTGATACAACACAATGTCCAATGCACTGCAAATTCGTAACACATGCGGTGTTGATTGTCACAAAGCTACTAAAATAGAACTCGAGGGAAAATAATAACCATCAAACCCATGTAACCAATCGGTATCCCACCCGTTATTACCACATTCCCGTTGGGAGATAGATACGAGCGGGGAGGAGCCGAGGGGCTTTAGTGGGTCTCAGCGCTGAACCGAGGAAAGTGATGGACATGGGCATCCCCTCATCTGCTGCGGAGTCGTCATAATGCCATGAGCTTGACTCGAGTCTGCAGATGCTTGCCATCGCAATTGTGAGCCATTTCGGAGCCTAATACTGCTTACAACCCATCTCCATCTAACAAAAATGGCCGACTTCTCATGCTACAATGGCCCAAGCGAGGAGTGGCTCGCTGTACAAGAGACGCTGCCTCTTCCCGCCGCGGGTGAATCCCTGGCTGAGCGCAAGAATGCTACCAACAAACACCGAGAAGAATTGTCCGCTGAAGCAATGACATCTCTGGCGCCCCAGCTTCACTTAAAAGACTACTCCATCCCAACCCGTGACGGCAGCCAGGTCGAAGCTCGCACTTATCGCCCCACCTCTGCCGACCCGGCCGCCGCATTGCCCGTGTATCTCCACCTTCACGGTGGAGGCTACATGTTTGGGACGCTCTCCTCCGAGGACGCGATATGCGCACGTATCGCCTTGGGCGCCGACGTCGTCGTTCTCAATGTCAACTATCGGCACACTCCGGAGCATGTGTACCCGACTGCCTGGAACGACGTCGAGGATGCGTTCGGTTGGTTAACCGATCACATTGACCAAGTGGGTGGGCACAGAGACAAGGTGGTAATTGGAGGAATCTCAGCTGGCGCCCAGATTGCCGCCTCTTTGACGTTGCAGCAGCACCTACAGAATGCAACCACCAAAACTCTCCCTATTGCAGGCCAGGTTCTGATGATCCCGTGTCTGACACACATCACCTGCACGGAGCCACAGCTGAAAAAGCTTAGTGACCCTTTGGTATCAAGCTACTACACAAATGCAGAAGCCCCGCTGTTGCCCATGAAGACGGCGCACATGTTCAGCGACCTATTGCAGATCTCGAATGCCAGTGTCGACGACATCAGACTAAGCCCTGGCAACGCTACTCCCGAACAGGTAGCTGGACTTCCACCCACCGTGTTTGGAATAGCGGGCCTGGA
Organism: Calonectria naviculata; assembly: GCA_003031705.1. Taxonomy (NCBI): domain Eukaryota; kingdom Fungi; phylum Ascomycota; class Sordariomycetes; order Hypocreales; family Nectriaceae; genus Calonectria; species Calonectria naviculata. The sequence goes on from NAGG01000388.1 coordinate 73,775, forward strand.
TCCCCTACGAGATGATGGATTGCTGTATGCCAAGATGCTTACTGAAGCTGGGTGAGGAGGCGCTCTCGCTCCATCTCATGTAGACGTTGAGACTAACTCAGGACACAGAGTTCCCACGGACATCCATCTATTCAAAGGGGTCCCCCACGGATTCCGTCGTTTCGGAGATAGGCTCTCGGCTTCGGCAAGGTGGGATAAGGTTATTGAGGACGGAATACGGTGGATACTGTCAGGTCCACCAGCCTCAAACGAATTTGTTATCAAGACGTAGGGTGACTAAATGCTTGGCGTGGGTGATTGCTGATGGCTCCATAGCCATGACGCCCTTAGAAAGAAATTTCTCTCACTGTGATTGATATCATTATTCGATTCTTTTTAACCCAACCTACTTGTGGCAGGTTATGAATGTCACCTTCACATCCAATCAGTCATCGTTCGATGCCAAGAGCCAGCTGTTTGGCTGGCAATGTAGGGTCCATGCACGACGACTGAGTTTCCTAAACGGGCTCCTGTAGATCCGGCAGTTCAGACTCCGAGACTTTTTCGCGATCGAATAATATTCAGTGGCATCTATTTGCCAAGCCAACCATACATTCCTTAAGCCAGTAGTATATTAATAAATACGAGCAATTAGATGCTTGTTGAACAATGGCGGTGCTGCTTTGTAGGATCTGTACGGCCGTGCCAGCTCCGAATACCCTGGACTTGAAAACCACGCCGACAATGCGGCGTAGTATGGAGCCTGGAGCAATGGTATTTCCACGAATAAAAGTTCAATACCACCGTATCAATTGCCTTAACCTTGATAGTAAGCATATTTCTGTCGTCTGTAACGTGGGGTTGGGGATGTATTTAAACAACTAGAAGACTTCCAAACGAAGAGCGACATCAGTGCTCACAAATAGTTTCATCAGCAGCCTCTTTACCAACAAAGTTGTGATCCGTGACAATGCATGTCAATCCAGGAAAGCTATTACTTGCTATCAGTAGCATCCTGCCCTCTGCACTTGCTTGCTTGGGATACACAGGTGGCGTTCCAGTCCCTACGTCTGTGAAACCCATATCCGCCCCCATCACTATCAAGGCCGGACAAGTTTTCGATGCTGGCTGGGTCAAGTATGACAGAAGCCCCAGTAGCTGCCAGGGTCAAAAAGAGCAAGGTACGCAAGACACTTGCTTGGTCTTTTCGTGTTAACGGTGATGAAACGAAAGCTAATATTCGAATAACCAGGACGAGAGGCAACTGCCTTCATCCTCGAGAGAGGCGCCACTCTACGAAACGTCATCATCGGAAAGACCGTAGGCGAAGGCGTGTACTGTTTGGGACCTTGCACACTTGAATTTGTGTGGTTCGAAGACGTTTGCGAGGATGCAATCTCCATCGTACGTTCATTTTTCTTCACAAGCCAGAAGTTCTTGTCCGCAAAGTGCTAATCTAGCCAATTTCAAAATACTAACCAATGTCTCTAAAACAGAAAGAAGACAAGCCCGGCGATGTAACTTGGATCATTGGAGGTGGTGCATATCACGCCTCTGACAAAATCATCCAGCATAATGGATGTGGTGAAGTTCGAGTATGTTGATAAGCACACATACCAGTTGGTAGTTTGCGCAGCTGATAATCTTTTAGGTCATCAACTTCTATGCCGAAGACTACGGAAAGGTCTACCGCTCCTGTGGTACCGTGAGTGCTCCCCCTGACAACAAGGTCGTACGTAGTTTTGGAAGAAGCCACTGCTAACATTATGAACTTCAACAATAGTGCGAGAACTGCAAGCGAACTGTCTACCTTGAGGGTGTTACAGCTCGGAAGGGCGGTGAGGTGGCCGGTATCAACAGAAACAACGGAGACAAGGCAACACTTGTCAACATTTGCACTGACGCCAAGACACCTTGTCAATACTACAGTGGCCCAGGAGTCAAAGACGGTGCTTGTTAAATGGGATGACAACTCGTGTTATCAGTCAACGGTTGGATGTGTAAGATTGTTCATAGATCTCCACGGAACTGAGAAATTTGATGTACACATTCAAATCATTTATTTGGCATTGTCTTCCAAAATCGCTTTAAAACTAGAAGAGCTTTATCAACATGAGTGACCAGAGAACCCCGGCCCGCTTTTTGACACTGGAATCTTTAAATAACGTTATTTTTGGTCTTCTTTCTTCATTTCTCTCGAAACCTGTCAAGCCATGTAACATCATCCGTTAACAAGAATTCAGACGGGCTGAGTCGTCAGGTCATCCAGCAGGGCTGTTCTGGTCCGTAGGTCAACCCGATAATTGATCATTGCAGGCCAACCGCGAGGACTGTGATGATGAAGGCTGCGGTATAGTATTCTCACCACCCATGCCTTTGAGTTGAGCACATGGAAAGCGGCTTCTCCAGCCAGCACACTGGGCCCTTGAGGTGGGGCATGTATTGGGATCCAGCAGGTATACCAGCGCGCGCCCTCACAAAATACACATGGACTTGTCTGCACAGCGTTTAGAATATCGCGCAGTCTCTCCGTTACGTTTCGGGCCGGACGGGGGAGATTAACATTAAGTTAAGCTCGGCTGCTACCTTGTTTCAAGTCGTTCCCACTTCTCTTCCTTGGGGAAAAACCTCATTGAATGCCTTCCCTTTTAGCCTGAATATCAAATAACCCTAAACCATGCTTAATAGGCTAATAGCATATACTAGAACCTTATAAAGTAAACTAGACATTTAGGTCGCAAAATTCCGGTACATAATACAGACCATACGAAATGTCTGCTTCTTTTCCTGCCCAACCCGACCTCGTATGAATGCCGTCAAAATGAGAATCAACTTCGCCAGGTCATTGTTGGCCTTTATTCCCTGCGTAATGCTCGCAAACAGCGCTGCGACGGAAAGAGATGGATTTATTTGGGTTTCAACTTGGACGTCGTCAGCGCGCATTGTTGATGGTGCTGATCTGCCTCCATCACCCTACGTACGTTAGCCATATTAATGGCTTCGGAATACTTTACTTAAATGAAACAGGGTGGGAGCGGGGCTGAGGTACAACTAAACAATGCTTCGTTCCGCCAAACCTTCCGTCTTACCGTTGGATCTGAGCGCATTCGCGTTCAGTTCTCAAACTTGTTTAGTGACACAGATCTGCCCATTACTGCAGTCTCCATCGCCTCTACCGAGAACAACGCGGCAGGTGTGGGTGAGATTGTACAGGACTCTCTCAGAGAATTGAAGTTCAATGGTTCGTCGTCTGTCGTCATTCCTGCTCGAGGTGCCATCTACTCAGATCCGTTGCATTTTGACGCTACGCCCCTTTCCAATGTCGCTCTTACGGTTTACAGCAAAAACGGACAAAAGGGAACCACGTTGACTGGACATCCTGGTAGCCGAACAACATCATGGATTGAATACGGGAACAAGGTGAAGGATCACTCGGTATCGGGTGCAAGCTATGTTGGCTGGCTTTTCGCTAGTGCCATTGAGGCGTGGGCTCCAAGTAATTACACCACACTTGTTGCGCTGGGCGACAGCATCACAGATGGGCGTGGGAGCGAGACCAATAAGAACACCCGGTAAGCAGAATTAAACAACAACACCAATTTTCTAATGCAAACACAGATGGCCCGATTTCCTAATTGACCGCCTCATGGGCAATGATATAACTACACTCGCAGTGAACAACCAGGGTTCTGGAGGTAACGCAGTGCTTCAGGGAGGCCTCGGGCCACCGCTACTCCAGCGGTACAAGCGAGACGCTATAGAACAAAAGGGTGTGAAATGCGTGTTGATTGCCGAGGGTGTCAATGATATTGGCACTTCCAACACGGACGAACAGACTCAGCAGACTGTGGTCGAAAATTTAATCAACGCCTACTCGCAAATAGTCGCAGATTGCAAGGCCGCTGGACTAGTCACCATCGGAGCAACAATCACGCCATTCACTGGCCACAGCTACGGGGACCCGACGCGCGAAAAATCGAGACTCGAAGTCAACGACTGGATCATGACAAATGGAACCTTTGACCATGTTGTCGACTTTGCCAGTTTTATCGGAGATGGAGATCATCTGAAAGCTGAATTTGACTCGGGCGATTATCTGCACCCAAACGTTGCGGGATATCAGGAACTGGCAAACAAGATTCCCCTTGAAATTTTAAAGGCCTGCATTAACAACTAGGATCATCTTTTGGAAGTCGTCCCTTCCCAGAATCAAGCACATAGATCATGCATCTACTTAATTGACAGTATGAATGGCGCGCATTTGGTGAAAATTCCCCTTATTCCTAGTCTGAGAGAACTGCCCAATTAAAACCAATAATTAAGCTCAATTCATCTTAGATCCGAGACCATTTTCAGGATATTACCGCCGTATCTAATCGCATCATTTAGGTCAATTCATTGCATTCAACTTGATTGGGCTCTTTTGATCAAACGGCCGTTTCTCGAAGGCCACGTTGCGGGGTAAAGGCAGCTTCGCTTAATCTTGAATTGCAACGTCTCGATTGGCACGGCTGCATATTGTGCGACGCGGCGCCCAGCCACAAATGGATATATGGAGCGTGCTTATTGTCGAAAGAACCAACAAACCGAACCATTTCTGCAGGGGAACTCGACAGGGATGCCTGCAGTGCAAATTTTGTCTGTTGGCTTTGCTTGGCAATTTGCCGACTTCAGTTGGCTAACAAGATCCACCATCGTCAGATTTTCTTCACCATCCGCCATAAAGATGGGGTTTCCCTCTCGACACTCGCAACCCGAGTTTATATCAATTGAATCAGCGATTTGAGAATGGAATCAGCTGCATATCTTTTCAACTTCAACGCCATCATTTCGGTGGTGGTGGGTTATCTGCTGCTCTGCATCGCCCATCAGATCATCCACTACCGGTTCTTCCACCCTCTCTCCGACTTCCCCGGCCCATTCTGGGCCAGTGTGACGCGCTTATGGATCGCGTACCATGATATTAGAGGCCAAGAGGCCGTAGTGTGCCAGGCGTTGCACAAAAAGTACGGCCCCATCATTCGCATCACACCAACTATGCTGCTCATCAGTGACTCCACCAAACTACCGCTGATCTTCCATCGTTTCGCCGACAAGACAAACCACTACATCACCGGCGCCTTGGGCCCTACAGAGGCCATGTTTAATATGCGAAAGCACGAGATGCACGCTCGCCATAGGAAGATAGCCGCTGGTCTCTATAGCTTCACAAGTGTCAAAAAGATGGAGCCTCTAATTGACGCCCAGATATCATATTGGCTTTCCCAACTTGACACCCGTTTTGCGCCCAGCCCGGGCCAGAAAGAGGGCAAGCCGTTTGACTTTTGTCCCTGGTCTATTTACATGGCATATGATGTCGTGTCAGAAATCGGTTTCGGCGCACCCTTTGGCTTTATCACACAAGCCCGCGACGTTGGTGGGCTCATCGGCAGCATAAGTATCGGCATGATTCCGTTTGGTATAATGGCTCGTTTACATCCGTTCACTGAGTGGTTGAAGAGCACGTGGGTTGGCCGCAAATACCTTGTGGCAAAGCCCGAGGACAAGAATGGCTTCGGGGCCATGATGCGGTTCCGTGACAGCCTCATCACAAAGCGCCTGAAAGATTTGGACGAAGGGAAGCATACCAGAGTTGACTTGCTACAAACCTTTCTAGATGCTCGTGATGCCGACGGGAAACCTTTGCCTCTCGACTACATCAAAGCCGAGGTTTTGATTGTGCTCATCGCAGGCGGAGATACCACCGGTACTTCGTTCCAAGCTTTTACCAAGTTCATGCTCACCAATCCTTCCGTCTATGAGAAGATGATGGCGGAGATTGATGCTGCAACCCGCGCAAACAAGTTGTCAACCCCCGTCCCTCGGTATGAAGAGGTGGTGGAACATTGCCCGTATTATGTCGCCTGCATTCGTGAGGCGATGCGTCTTGTATCTGCGGTGCCATCAATCCACCCGCGATTTGTCCAAAAGGGTGGCATCACCCTCGACGGCAAGTATGTACCCGAAGGAATTGAGCTCGCGGCCAATCCATATCTGGTACATCGTGACGTGAACATTTATGGGCCTGATGCAGACGTGTTTAGGCCGGAGAGATGGCTGGAGAGCGAGGAAAAGGCACGAGAATACAACAAGTACAGCTTTGCATTTGGCTACGGCTCTAGGATCTGCCTGGGGAAGAACATTGCATTCATGGAATTGTACAAGGCACCGCTGTTGTTTTTCAGGACCTTCAACGTGAAACTATGCAATCCGAAGATGCCAGCTAAGTACCAGGTGAAAGGAGGGCTGGCTATTTTTCAGGACATGTGGGTCAATATTGAGAGGAGAGTGGTCGATTAGGAAGTACAAGCTGAGCAGAGCGTATATTTATTATTGACTAGAAAGCTCGCGCATTCTAAGCTCGGTATTAACCCTGTTAAAAATACAAGCAACTTCGTACATGACGCATCATCCAAGTATATATACTCTACCTTCAGAGCTCCACGTGAAACTTGCCCCGCAGATATGCGCCGTATTTTGACAAGACAACAGGGACGGGGATAAAAAGGATAGTGATAAAAGCCAATACCGAGTTGCCCCATCCATAGTCTAGGTCCTCGTAGAGCTTAGGGCCAGCCAAGGGCAGGAAGCATCCTAGGATAGATCGAATGACAGCAAGGGCAGCAAGAGCAGATGCAGCACCCTCGGCTCCGAAGGCATCGATGATGTAGATTTGAGAGGGCAACTGTATGATTCGTCAGCACATGCACACATTATCGAGATCGACCCTAGAAAGGATATGTAATTTCTCACCATGACAAACAGACATCCAGAACCAATGAACGCTGTTCCAATAATGGGCACAATCCAATGGACGTTATTCTCGGCCGTCCAGCCATAGATGAAGAACCCCGCAGGGATAAGTGGACTAAACCAAACGACTAGAGGAAGTCTATCCTCTGGCTGAGGCTTCTTGTCGCCTTGCTTGCTCTTCATCATTCTGTCACTCGTAAGCCGGAATAGCACAATTCCGATAATCATGCCAGTTCCCATTCCGAGGTAGCTTAGGCCTGAAATACGAGTGTTGAACCCGTACTGTCTGGGAAAGACTATCGGGAATGTTGTAAAGAGCAAAAAGATCATGCCAAACACAAATGCATTGTGCAGCGCGAGTGATGAGACAACAGGGTTGAATAGTAGCAATCGAGTGGGCCTCGTGGAGGCTCGTAGCAATGCTTTCCATAGGCTGGCGTCAGTGGTGTCCCCCGACTCGCCTTGATTTTGCTTCTCGATCCGAGCTACCAATACCGGGACATATGTCTCTCTCATGACGGCGTAACATAACAAGGTACTAAAACCACCCTATTTCACTGTTAGGGAAGAATTCGAATCTCAAAAGTTCAGGGGTATTCTCACAATGATGGTGATGATCCACAAGGTCCATCGCCAGCCGAGATCTGCCGCTACAAAGCCGCCAATAATAGGGCCCAATACCTTTACTCATTGTTAATGATGACAAGAGTCACTGTTCCCAGGGAATAAGTAAACTTACAGGACCCAGAATTGGGCCGATACCGAACGCAGCCATAGCAGCACCTCGCTCTTCAACCGGAGCCACATCGGCAATCGTTCCGCCACCAATGGCGATGGGTGCAGCACCAGCGCAGCCGGCCAAGAAGCGGCATACGAGGAAGGGTGCTAGACTTTGGGAAGAGGCGCATCCCACAGTGAAAGCCAGGAAGATCGGGTTGCAGATGTGATAGACCCATAGGCGGCCGTAAACCTCAGACAGGGGCGCAATCACCAGGGGCCCCAACGCGAATCCCAACAAATAAATCGACACGGTAAGGGTAGCGACGGTGGCGTTTGTGATGGAAAAGTCGGCCATCAGTTTCGTAGCGGCCGGGGAAAACATGGTTGCGGCGAGGTTCCTTAAGATCAAGTCAGAGTCATTCTCGCCAAAGCAAATGGATTCAACAAGCAAAACATCAACTTACACTACCAATGTGATGAAGCTGACAAGCCCGATGTGTAGCTTCCTCTTCCAAACCGGCCAATTGTACGGGTGACGTGGGTCGTCGGTCCCCTTCCAATCGGAGAGGGCCTCGCTGCCCTGGGCTTCCGGTTGCTGCTCCTTCTCCATTTTGTTTCTGTGATTGCCGAGTCTTTGGTGCTCTGTTTTGGAGATGCCCAAGGAAATCCAACGTCCAGCAGCAGAGTGGTCTTATACGTGACATTTAAGCTAATTATTGAGTCGCGGCCGATGGAGACGGACCCATTTTTTCGCAGCGGCAGTTGGTTAATCAATCTTTATACCCTGTCCGGTAATCGGGTTCGGAGGGTCGGATGGTCGGGTCTGCCCCAAGGCCGAAGGATTTCAGCACCACTTTTGGCACGTAGACGGCAGACGCCGGCCATCACGAGGCAGGTTTAATGAGTAAATTCATGAGGGATGTGACGCGCCTTTTATTTCATGTAACATGACGAAAAGGCTGCCTGCCTGCCGCATCTCCCTGCTCATCTAATCATACGACGGATGATGCTGTATTCGGACCATCGTGATATAATGCCCTTGTTCCAACAAGAGCATCCTGCAAGTGACATCACGCCAATTTAACTTAGGAAGCGCAACCAGGACTCTTACAAACACCATCTTACAAGTGAACACGTAGGGGCAAGGATCATGCATCCGTGCTTCTAAATGCCAAGGAAGCAGTTGAGCGGCAAAGCCTTGACAAAAGTGGAGTGATTTAATTCGCATAGCCCAAAATTTTCGGTTTCAACTCCCCCAGAGCCTCCTTCAAACATAGTCGAACCACACGCGGTTAATCCCGCAATCGATCGATCATGTCTGAACCATTTCCCGGCGCACGCCCGCGTCCTCCGCCCAATAGACGCAGAGACAAGGATCAATTGTCCTGCGATCTGTGCCGGAGTAGAAAGTCAGTATTCCCCATCCCATCGCCTTGGATCCTGATTATCTAAAAGCGACAAATCAGGGTGAGGTGCGATAGACAAAGGCCATGTAGCACATGCGCAAGTCGCGGGCTCTCGTCAACATGTACTTATCCCGTTCAAAGCGGTGGGAGCACCGCGCAGTCTATTCATCCAACTACTCGCCAAGGCTTGCAAAAGAGACTAGCCCTTTTGGAGAGGCAAATTGTCTCTCTACTTGAAAGATCCACAACCCCGTCGACTCAGTCAACTGCGCCCATTAATACTGGCAGCCCCTCCGAGCCGAATTTGCATACTCTTGATCATGGCGGTGTGGGTTATACCGCGACTGGGAATATATTCTTCAATTATATCCATTGGACCTCGATTCTCAACAGCATCATAGACGTCAAATCCGACATACGGCATCATGATTCAGTCGAGTCGCTTGAGAATTCCAGAACCCTCCCGAAAACTTCAAGTCAACCTAAACTTCTATATGGATGTCCTTTAACGTCAGTTGAGGCCCTTTTTGAGGCCATTCCTGACCGCCAAACTGTGGATCATCTGGTTTTTACGTATTTTAATGATCTCGATTTATCACCGTGTAAGTATTTTTTCCCGCTGGACCTTTCTCATTTCCATGTAGCTGTTCTGCTAATACTTCGTGGAATCAGACCTTCCATTGCTCCACGAAGGTACCTTTCTCCAAGAAGTACGTGTTTTGTCGCCACCTTGGAGAAGACCAAGTCCACATCTGGCAATAGGACCGGGAGCTGGAGTCGCAGAGCAGATGAGGACTTTGATATTGAGCAATTCTGACTAACAGGTGGTTAGTATGAGGCTTTTTGGATCGATCCATCAAGCGTATCCTTGATATGGCTTGGGCTGTTATTCAGCATCATGTCTTTTTCAACACTCTACCTTGCAAAAACAAAATGTCAGCCAATGCAACAACTATGCCATGAAACGTGCCATTCAGATACTCCCCAGTATCTCACAGAGGTTGTGCAATGTTTATGTCTCGGGGAATATGCTGATGGCGGCCCTTATGTCATCGAAGCATTGTTGCATTATTTAGGCATTGAACACCTGTCTCGGCCTGATACCGAAGCCAAGCTCTGGGTTATTTTGGGCATGACTATACGCATCGCCTTTCGCATGGGTTATCATCGTGACCCGCAGCACTTGCCGTCCGTTACCGTTTATGAGGGCGAGATGAGAAGACGTATCTGGGTGGTCCTCTACTGCGCGGATGTTTTACTGTCCGGCCAAGTCGGCTGTCCAAAAATGATACAGGACGGTCAATGGGATACTCAGCCCCCGCTTAATCTCTATAATTCCGACTTTAATCAAGACAGCACTGAGCTCTTTGCACGTCCAGATGATGAACTGACACCCATTGGATGCGTCCTCGCGAGGTACAAAATGACTTCTGTTATGGGCATGGTATCACAGGCGGCCACTTCAACAACTGGAGAGTCTCATGATCATCAGAGCTTGCAAGATTTACTGGAGCAGACTTACAATTCTCTCCCATCTTGTCTGAGAATAACGCCGGGGTCTGACTATCTTTCCGGCCACTCGCGAGAGATCTTGAGCCGAGTGCTTTTGTCCATTGTGTTCCACAAGGCGCAAATCATATTACATTGGCAGCTCCTGGCGGCGGTTGCCTCTGGCCAGATTATTGATTCCGCTGATGAAGCACAAGAAATTTGCGTGAGTGCCGCGGTTCAAATCTTGGAATATCAGCAAGCCGTGTATGAAGCGGCAAAGCCTGGAGGGAACTTGTTCTCCTCCAATGTGAAGCTTACTTCGACTGTGGCCCACGAATTTTTGATGGCAACTGCCGTATTATCATCAGTGCTCTACAAAACAACACACTCGACAAACACGCGAAGCGGGCTCAAGGAGCATATCCTGACAGTCCTGCAAAATTCTTACAAGACGTGGACTCAATTATGCGACCGGTCAAACGAGGCGAGAAGAGCCACTGAATTGCTGGATTTCGTCTTTCAGTTGGCGAAGAAATGATGTCTTTTGTCGACTTTTCTCGTCTTGTCGCTTGACGCATAGCTACCCTGGAGGGGCATTTAGCAATCAATCAATCAACTTGTATCAACATCTGTAGCAAGGACAGGGGCGCTTGGCTTTGGCCGATAGAACAGTTACCACTATTTAGCTAAATGTTAAAGATCACTCTGGTCACGATTACTAGTTTGCATCAGCATGTTTGCTGCCATTGAAGTTTTTTATGCGGACTTGAATCCCAGGAATACATTTGCTTTTTCACTTTTGGGCATAATCAAAGCAAAACGGTGCTTAAAAAAGAAGAAAATAAAGTAAAAAACTGTAGGAGCAATTCCAATCCACATTGCATTCTTTTCTCAATCATCGATCGTCATCTCTTGCTGCTCGGTCGGCATACGGGAGGTCGCAAGCACGAGACAGAACACGTCCACCCAGATTGACGGGCGTTATGCATAACAACAAAGGCAAAGCCACGTCTCACAAGAGGTATTTTATTTGCAATATATCAAAAGAAAAACAAAGCTCCAAGAGCCGATGTTCTAGAAAATGTATGCATGACTGCTAGATCGGATGATGGAGAATGGTGAGGCTGTTGCCATGGTGCTATTGGGCGGGAGAGACATGGAAAATGGGCGCCAAGCTTAGAAATTGGACCCTTTCGAGTCGCCCCTCAATGCAATCTTGGTAAAATGCCAGGGGTCCCCCTGACGGAGGGAGGGAGGGGGTTGCTATTATTACCAATGACGCCAAAGGCGGACAGGGCCGGCAAAATAGCCCGAACCCATTTTCCCCTGAGCCAAGACAAACAAGAAAGATGATCGCGGCCATCACGTGGGACTTTGCCTCCTAGTGGTAGGCTATGACTAAAAGTATTACGGCGTAAACAAGAAGGAAAACACAGTCAGCAGGGTGAGTCAGTGAGTCGACAGAGTGGAGGTGGAGGGCAGGAGTGCGAAGGGAGCAATCACAATTAGACATTGGATTTGGGTTTTGATGAAGCCTGGTTATCCCAATCACATTTTGAGACTCGCGTCAAAGCCACCATTTTTTTCGCTGGTGCTTCGACCCAGATTGCTTCAACCAGTGGACCATGGACCATGGTGTATTCAAAGTCCCCGCCCAAGACAAATTAACCATATTTTTATTTCGGGCAGGAATTGTCCCGACCGTTACAATTGCGGGCATAAGAATCGACAGATGGACGGTGTGAGATTGCCCGTGTTTACGCGGGCACAGCCCACTCCCGTCACTGCCCTGTACGACTGTACGACTGTACGAAGTCCTACGCGGTTAAAGCGAGCGACCGAAGCAAGCCACATTATCCGCAGGCTAAATGACGGCCAGAGAATTCGGTAAGAAATCGGGCACCTCCAGGCAAATTTGATGGCGATGGGCAGTCGAAGGACGCTAGACGCATGAATGCTAGGGCTGAAGTGGCGGATGGCAAGGCAGAGGGCGCAGGGGGTGTGGAGCAGCGGGGTGGGAAATGAGAAAGCCGTACGAAAATTCATCTGGAAATTGATCAAATCCCGACCGCTCGATGTTTCCGCGCGGAGGACGGATAACCAGTCATCTGTACAGTAATCAGGAGTCTGTAGGGAGGGAGGGGCCTTATATCAGATTGGCTGTACGCGCCGACCACTAAAGTCCCGGCGGAAATGGAGGCTTCGATCGGCTCGACGGCAAGCGTCCACCACCATCACGACACCACCACGACACCACCACGGCACCAACTCCCCGGCCGAGACAAAGGCAAATAAAGGGAGTCCCTCACCCATTGACACTGACCTCTGCGACCCGACAATCGCGACAATCGCGAGACTCCCTCCCCCGTGTGTCATCTAACCCACTCAGCTGTGCTGCCTTCGCTGGGGGCTGTGCATCCATCCGCGAGAAATAAGCTCCTGTTCCTCCCATCCTTCACGGCGGCGAGCCAATTATTCGTTTACGCTCGTATAAAGCCCGCCCACCCCTCGGGTCAGCCTACCGGGAGCAAGCACCATTTGGGTTTCCAGACAGATTGCGCGAAGGAGCACAGGAATGCTGTAGCGTCCTTCGGTAACTCGCCGTGCACGCGCTAGCTCAGCCCGCGCTACGGGGCACCCAATGGCGACGCTCGCCCGCGGCCCACTGATCATCTATAAGGGTCTGGCCCGGAATGACCAGCCGAGACTGGGCCTTTTTCGTGTGGCGCTGCCTGGGGGACTTCTGGTTTCATCTTCGGTTAAGCGGCATGTCGTATTAAAACGGCATATTGGCTCGCCTTGGGCTGAGGGCGAGGGCGGAGCGTCACCAGGGTCCTGCTCGCTGGGAAAGCCACCAACTGGCCGCCTCTCATGGGCTTTCATGGGGAAGCCCGCGCGAGTGGCTCTGCTTGCAGAAAGCCCATAGCCCCTGAACATCCAGCTCATCAAGCCCGTCATGCCCTAAGCGTTGGCCGACGCCTCCGCGAAGCCTAAGCCCGTCATGGAGCAAGCTCCTTATGGATTCGGGCGACCTCTCTGCTGCCAGGGGGGCTGACACTGGGCTGAGTCTTGACTCTTGACAGTATTTATCGTTAGCACGTGCCCAGAATCTTCCCCCTTCTTCCCCATTTACACTCTTGGGAAAGCCCGCCGTGTTCCATTATCGAGCTCTAGTGCCATGGAGAAGTCCTGTTAGCTGCCCCAACATCGCCCCCGGCAGCATCTCGCAGTTCGCACGCGACCAACTGTTCTGCTCACGCGACTCATTGCCAGGACAGTTGAGCAGTCGGCCCCCCAGATCGAACTTGCAACCTCGAGAAAGACATTCATTCATTTCACACCTTCATCTAACCACCCAGCACCATGAGCCCGAGGCCCGCCTGGCTCGCCCGCCTGGGCTCACGTCTCTACAACCGACGATTCATCTTCACGCTCCTTACCTTGGCCGTCTGTGGCGCCAAGGGTGTACACATTCACAACAACCGCTTCGCAATTGCACCAAAGAGACTGATCCTATTCTTCTTCTCCTTCTTCACCCAAGATGTATTACTCCTTATCTTTATCAGACTTCTCATGGGCCACTGGATGCCCAGCGTCAAAAGTAGATATCGTTTCCTCGTCGCAGGCCTTACCAACTTTTTAATATGCTACAATATCGCTCTCGGTATCATTTCAGTCTCCTTTTATCTCGTCTCCGGATCCGAGGTCCACTGGCGCAACATTGGTGTCGTCGCCGACCCGACCTCGAGAGCTATTCTCTTGTCTGGATTGATGACCACAATTGCTGTCGTGTTCGTCTTTTCTCTTGTCGGCGGATTGCTTCAGGCCGCCTGCTTCGGCCTCTTTGGATGGGGTGCCGACCTATTCAACTGGCCCATCGCCTACCTCGGACGTAAATTCGGCCCCTTCACAGGCTACAGTCAGATTCCCCAGCGTGACGGCGAGAAGGACGGCGATGAGTGGTCCAAGAAGGATGACGACAATCTGAACTACCTCCCTTACAACGAGAAGAAACTAACCTTGTTGTCGCCGACATCCCCCACCAGGGCGTTCAATTCTAACGAAACCATTTCATGGCCATCGACCAAGTGTGTCTTGCACGCCTTGCCTTACGTCATTGTGACCATTCTTCTCACAGCTCAGTTCACCTTGACGCTTCTAAGACCAGAGGACCCCTCCCTGATTTTCCTCTCCTGGACTGGTGGTCTCTTGCCCTTTGTCGACTTTGCATCAACATCACCACTCCTCGACGACTTGCCTTCGCACTTCGGCAGCGGCATCCAGCGCAACTGGGACAACCAATCAGCTCTCGCCGAGCCGACACCTTACAGCTGGCTGCCCAAGGACACACCGCTTGTAGGATTTGAGGATTGGTACACCAACCAGACACACTACAGCGCCGCCGCCGACCCTTTGAAGATTTCCAACCTCGACGAGCCTGTGCTGAAGGCGCTGCGTGGCAAGCTCAAGGACATTTCGGTCAAGCACGTTGTGCTCTTCCTTCTCGAAGGTACCAGGCACGATGTGTTCCCCATCAAGAAGGACAGCTTGATTTGGAACCGCTTCGCTGAAACATGGCCCGATCACAAACTTCCCCAGGAGGCCCAGGACAGAATGGCCAATCTGACTCCGACAGCCAACTTCATTACAGGCGACTACGATGACGGATTCGAGCACAGCGAAAAGAAGAAGCGCGGCGGAGCTCGCTTCACCAACGCCCACACTGCCGGAACATACACACTCAAGAGCATGGTCGGCACGATCTGCGGAGTGACGCCTCTGATCGGTGACTTCAACCTCGAATACAGCCATCATTTCTACCAGCCCTGTCTGCCTCACGTTTTCGAAGCCATGAACCATGCGGTGGACCCCAAGGCGAAGAAGACCAAGGCCGCGCAGAAGTCGAATTGGAAGTCTTACTTTTTCCAGGCCGCGACGCTCGCCTACGACAACCACAACAAGCTGATGGCTGCCATGGGCTTCCCGCTGGAGAACACCATTGACCGCGAGTACCTGCGCAGCCCGGCTGCTCGACATGGTGCCGTCACGCTGCCAAACATTAACGAATTCGCCTTCGAGGAGGACCCCCTCGAAGAGTACATCGACGATATTTTTACCGATGCCAACGAGACCAACGGCCGAGTTTTCCTTACCCACATTACGAGCACCAGCCACCATCGCTTTCATCTTCCCAAGAAGGAGCCCTACGTGCCCATGGCTCGCGGTCTTGATATGATGTCTCGCTATATCAACACCGAGGGCTACGACGATAAATGGATTCGCAAAGTTCTTAATCTTTTGGACAGACATGGCGTTGCCGACGAGACCTTGGTCATCTTCCTCGGAGACCACGGCGTCTCACTGCCCGAAAATGACATTGCTTCTCCTTACTACAACCCTAATGTCGGTGTCGACCACGTTCCTCTGGTTCTTTCGCACCCCAAGCTGCCAGCATTCGATTCCCACGAAGCCGTGCACTCTTCGCAAGTTCTGCCCACCATTCTCGACATCCTCCTCGAGACCGGGTCCTTGACCGATGGAAGCCGAAAAGCCGCAGAGGACCTTGTCCGCAACTACGAGGGCCAGTCTCTGCTGCGGCCATTGAAGACTGTCAACAAGAAGACGGGCCAGGGCAACTGGCAGTTTACCGTCACGAACCCCGGCCGAGCCATGCTTACCGTCCGAGACGCCCGATATCCCGAGCGACATCTGGTTGTTCCCGTTATCAAGAACGTCAACTGGCGGCTGAGCAATCTCAAGACCGATCCCCACGAGCACGACTCGGTCCAGAATCTGGAGTTTGTGGGGTTCCTCGAGAGCGTCGAGGAGAGGTTCGGTCGCGAGTGGGCCGAATGGGCCGAGGAGGGCGCCTTCATCGCCCGCTGGTATGTCAAGGAGAATAGCAAACGCTGGCGTTTTGATCACTCGTGATAGAGAAAGCGAGAGGGCAACTAGAAATGTTTGTGGATTATACGTGTAATGTATCAATGTTTTTTTTTATTCAGCGCATGGCATAGGGCGGGTAGTATTTTGTACATGTATTAGAACGGTCATAGAGAATTTATTATCACGGCATTATCACCAATCACTTTTTGCGCAATGTAACGGGCCCACGTACACAACTTGATCACTACTGATGTTTGCCGTCATCATTTTTGAGTTTAATTATACTATAATTGATACGAGCCATGATCAGTTCGCTAGTTGATGGGAATGATCAGTGATACGGAAACGCGGTCACTATGCTCGAGGAACGAGAGTTCTTTTTTCCCCGGTTTTTTTTCCGCCCTCTAGAAGTTCTAGGTAAGCTAGAGGGTAGCAGATCTTTTTCTATAAAGATTACCTGAATATTATATAATCTATAATTCTAAGTATT